>CAWUFW010023066.1:0-82930 GCA_963921515.1 Calotriton arnoldi | reverse complement strand
TGAGCCTGGGAACTTTGCACACACGTGGGTGATCACCATGTCCGCAAGGCACACCACTTGCACATTCAGGGAGTGCGTGTGCTTCCTGTTGCGGTACAGGTGCTCAGTGGCCTGTGGTGGAACAAGGCCGACATGTGTGCAGTCAATGGCTCCAACGACGTGTGGGATTCTGCCAAGGGCATAGAATGCACCCTTCACTGCCGCCAATTCACGAGCCCTGGGGAAGCGGATGTACCTGTTTCGGTACAGCATCATGGCTGCCAGTACATCCCTCAGCACCTTGCTGAACATGGGCTGGGACATCCCTCCTCCACTGCCCACTGTGTGCTGGAATGACCCAGTGGCGAAGAAATGCATGGCGGCCATCACCTTAGCCGTGGGGGTGACAGCAGTCGGATACACCCTGCGGGGACGGAGATGGGGTTCTAACATGGCACACAGTCGATGCAGGGTTGGCCTGTCCAGCCGAAACTTCCTAATAACCTCTGTATCGTCCATGTCCGCCAGCAATTGGTATGGGCGGTCAATGTTCGGTCTCCGCCTAGGGACAATGGCAGAGGACACATGTCAAAGCAACACGACACATAGCAATTTCGCATACACATCACTGACATGACTGAGCAAGCACATGAGCCACAGCCCAGCTGTCAAGCTGGGACGGCATGGCCACAATACACTTACACAGGTCTCCCAACAATGGCAATGGCTAGTGATACAAACCACTGCCATGTGCATGCACATGGGGATCTAGGCCCCAATGACTTGCGGGCGTGCTGATGGGGACTGACTGCATATCCGTCAAGCGGCAACGCCACGGCAACATGAATGTCTGCTGAGCATGGAACTGCTTCCGCGGCTGGATGAGTATGGCACACGACGACGACGATGTGGGCACAGGCTGAGCGGCCAAAACAAGTGGGACCTGTGGCACGAGGGGATATGAGACAGTAGTAGGTGTCAGCACTGCACCCTATGTACAGCACTGTACGGATCACACCTCCCGAAACATTGACAGGTGTCCACATTGACAGCCCCATGCCAAGACGGCTGTGTGCTTGCAGTCACACGTCACAGGTGAGAGGTTACATTGCACGTTCCAGGTGGCAGACGTACATAGTGGGAGCTGGCATGTGTGTGCATGTGTCTCCTGTTCAGGATCCACCAGATGGGCGCTGACTCTGTACTGACCATTGGACACAGCATGTTCCGTGGAAGGCTTGTGTGTGTGGGATGGTGGCACTGGATGTGCCTCCGTTGGGTGGGGGGCCATGCACAGGGCGGGTACGTCGATGATTGCGCATTGTTGGTCATGGTGGGTGCACCAACTGAAGATGTGTTGCCCTGTGTTCAATTCCTATGTCCGCATGATGATGGACTGTAGATGTGGGCAGACTACACATTGGTCGATGTGCTGTCTATATGCATGTGCCTTCACACCAGGCACAGCTGCCCCTGCACATGTGACCCCTGCTGGACTCGCTGCTGGGTCTGTGGAGCTGATGCACCTTCTGCGCGTGGGGCGGACAGCTCTCCTCACTTCCCTCATTGCGCATGTCATGACTTTGCCGCAGGTGACATGGATCATGGAGGGCCCACATGTACGCGTGGGTAGGCTACACATGATTGTTCACTGGTCGCCACCCCCAGTCAGTGTTTCGAATGGGAAGGTTGTCGTGCTGGTGGTATGTTCGATGTGGCGGATGGGCGGGCCTAGGTGCGGGCTTACATTCCGGACATGGGGGGTAGTTGGATTGGCGACTAGTTGCAGTACACACGGGACACGTCTCTTCCTTTCCACATCTGGGTCATCCCTTGTACTAACTGACAGTGATACAGTCATCTTCGCCCCAGCCCTCATGTCCTCCCCTCGCTCCCCCAATATGCATGCTCACCTGCGAGGCTAGCGCTTGCACAGGCAGCCCCAAGCTCGCACCAGAGAGGGCAAGGAGTGTATGTGTGGGTCCAGTTGCACGAGTGGGCTGTCTCAGGGTATGATGTGTGGCGGGACGCCGTCCACCTGCGTGGTGCCCCAAATGGAGACCCGGCCTGCATGGACTATGCATCACAGTCTTCGCCTTCCGGATCCGCCACCTGCGACACCCAGTGGCTGTGGCTGCCCTTGCGGCCAGGCCGCGTCCGTCTGTGGCTGATGGCCCACACATTCACTCTTTGGCCTCTCTGGGGAGGGCTCGGGGGTGGTGGCGCACGCGCTTGCACTTAGTCGCAATGGCATGTGGCGTGGTTGGTATGATGGGCAATGGATGGGATGGTGCGAGCCACCTCCCGTGACGTCAGTGCTGCTCGTGCTGTGGTGCGTCCCCCTAAACTTCCATTTGACTTGTGCCATGCTAGACGTTGAGGTTCTATTGCCTGCGTGATATGACCAGGAGGAGCGCGAGGAGACCTCTCACACACCATGCTCCACTGCCATCCCGTGCCCTGTATCGCCTGTGCGGATTGACTATGTTGGGGTTACACCTGGTCGACTGGGGCTGTGTGTGCCTTGTCAAGGGGCATGGCGGGCGCACAACAGGATCCAGCTTGTCCACAGAGGGTGGGCTGAGGTGCGCCTGGTACCGCTTTGTACGTGTGCCCGGCTGCTGTGCACACACGTGTTCACTCCCCCCCCGACAGGTGTCCTCTCACAATGCCCAGGGAAGCGGTGGTGTACTGTTCATGACCCCTCCCAACACGGCGTGCTCCAACTTGGCATGGGCGCATCTCCCCGTCACACCCACCCACCTGAGCACTGCGTCCATACGACTTCACACGACACATGTGTGTCTTCCACAGTTGTGCTACTCATTTGCGTTGACATCCAATACCAGTGGACTACATGGTCATGTCACGACTGCCGTGTACTTCACATACTCTCATCCTCTCTCATTCGTACTTGTGAAATGAGTCAGCGGAGACAGTTTTGGTTTCAAACATTATATTGAGTCTTCTGTCCTCTGTGATGCAGTATAGTGGACACTACTGGCAGCGGAATACATGTTGAGGATATACTGAGCATGATTGCAAATGGGATAGGGTGTGGGGTTACATGTGATTGGCTGTTGCATGTGGGATGTGGGCTTCAGAGTGACATCTGCTTGGCCAAGGCTGTGCTAATGTACATTTACGTATAGCTGCGGAGCTGCGGACTTTGACACAGACGGTATACATGTAGCCTACCAGACCGCTTGGCATCATGGGCACAGTCCATCTCAGTTCCATGTGACAGGTTTGCAGCGGTTGTTCCTCACGCACGCGTGCACGTGAGATGACATCAGGGCATGTGCTTGCGTGCATGCAGCGGCGTGCCACTTGTTGTTGCACTGTGGTGGTTACTGGACATGTCACAGTCACTGGGGTCGTGTTGTTGTTGTATGCACTTGTCGTCCATGCAAAGGTCCTGGTATGGGATTCCCGGGGCGGGGGTGGGAGGGTGCAGCACCCACAGACTCCAGGCGACCTATTCATGTCCACTGAGCGGTGTGTGTGTCCATGGGCGCTGGATCCATGTCGTGTCCTGGTTGTTCGTGCAGTTCCGTCCATGTGGGTGCGATACACAGAGCCCATGCCACTGCCTCCCACGATGCATGCGGTGTTCCTGGATGTGATGGGGAACAGTGTGCATGTCCCGGTCATATCCGATGTCATGGCGATGTCGTTGATGGTGTGGTTACAGTTGCCGGTCGTTTGGTATGGCTGTTGTGGTGGTGACTGGCCAGTCCGTGCGGAAGCTAAGCATGGGTGCGGGGTTGGACATCATAGGTCAATCGGGGAACCTGCGTTGTGGTCCGACGAATTTACAGGTTGTCAGGTATGCGATGCCGTCCAGCAGGGCTTCCATGTCATTGGTGGTGTACATGTTTGCCAGCCAATGTAGCGGATGGTGGCTGTCAAGGTGTTGTTCGTAAGTTGTCCCTTGGAGGACCATGATGGGGCATGCTGGGTGACATTCGATGTAGCTGTTCTCGATGATCCGTCGTGTGGAGGCACAGTGGTCCCATTTCAGTGCGGGTGCGATGTTGGCCACATACGCCATGCCCCCATAGGCAGAGCAGGCCCTGTCGTGTGCGTCCAGAGGGAGGAGTAGTGGTAGCAGGTCCGCCTTCAGACATGCCGGGTTGGAGATGCATATCTCCACGGGATGCTGGTAGGGCACCTCCGACAGTAGAAGACGGGCATGACGCAGCTGAACAATGTGATGCGGTAAGTCAGTCGGTAACTTACGTTCAGCAGGGACAGGAGATCGCATCCCAATGTATGAAACAGGTTGGTTTTGTACAGCTTGAGCTGTTCGGCGTAGTTGAGTAGGTGTGTTGCGGTTGCCATTTCGCAGCGGTGCGTTGTGGTGGCGTGCTCCGGCTGTGTGTGCAGTCTGCAATGTGCACGCTCCGAGGTTGCTGTGAGCTCTGTGTAGTCGTAGGGAGACAGGACTTGTGTTCTGTTGGCTTGTTTGGAGGACACGGGCCCTCTTCCCACATGCTTCTCAGACAGTTCAAGGTCAGTGATGTGTGACTCCTTCCAATTAACTTGCATGTGGCCGACATGGGGGAGTGTTTTCTTCTTTCTTCCCCGTCCGTTGTGTGCTTCTGTGATATGCGCTATCTGCCCTGTGGTCGGTCTCCTCGGCAAGCCTGTGTTGGTCTATTCTTGGACAATGGCTGTATTCACCGGCTTCTGTCTTAGGGCTGTGGTTTCGGAGTTGGAATGGAAGGTCATTCAGTGCTGTCTGCTCTCCCTTGTGTGGGCGGCAGGCTGCCTTTCCGCTCTGCGTTGGGCCTTGTGTGTGAATGTTATTCTTGGGCCACCTGTTGTCGGTCCCCGGGCTCTTTGGTGTTCCGTTTTATATGTCTTGTTCATATGTGCAGGGTGGTATGGGTGTTTCAGTGTGGTACTGGCGTTCCTCTTCCCGAAGGGGCCCTGCTTCTCCTAGTTGGTGTTGCCGCCGCTGTGTGCTACGCCATGTTTGTTACACTGGGGTGTGTCCTGCTGTTGCGTGTCTTCACTGACATGTGTGCGTCGGTTGTGTGGCGTTGGGTGTTGTCCGTGAATTGGGCGTTGGGGACATGTCTGTGGCAGGCCTGTCACGTGTCATGTGCGTTCGGGGTGGGGCTGATGTGTGTGCTGCTTGGTTGTGTCCCTGTGTCTGTGTGCGACGCATGCATGGCGCTGCGGTTGGCCTCTGCGTTGTGCGCATGTGTGGCGGCGTCATCGCCGCTTTGGGGCCGTGACGGGGTTGTTGGTTCCTAGTCCCAGGTGGTGTGTACACATGTGTTACGCGATGTTACGATTTGGCCTGTGTGTCATATGTGGCTGCAATGGTGGATGTGTAGTGTACACGCGCTGGTGGGGGTTGTCCGCTTTTTCCGCCCTTGCACTGTGTGCGCTGTTTGCGTGCACTTGTTGTGTGTGTGCCTACCTGCATCTCCGCGGTACGTTGCGTCCTTGGTGGTGCATCAGCAGGAGCATGGGGAGGGCCTGCAGTGCTGGATTCATGCTCGGGGAGCCGCTTCTTCGTTGTCCGTGCTCGGCGTCCGTGTTACCGCTTCGGTTTGTCGTACGGTATCTCTTGGCCGTGGGAGCCGTTTGTTTGCGGCATCGTAATTTATGCGCCGGGCGGGACGTGTTTCGTCGGACGGTGTGTGTCAGTTGGGCTGCGCCGCTACGTGTACGGGCGCACTTTGATGGCGGACGGTGTTGCTGGCTTGCCGGCGGTGTTTGACCTACTTTTCGCATCGTAATTGGGCGGGCGTGTGGACTGCTGCGTGCCGGCGGTAACTGGTGGTTTTTGCATCCGCCAGCACGGCGGTTGTGCTTCCGTCCGCCATCGTAATGAGCCCCTTAAAGTTTTAATTAATTATAGATTGTTTTTTTTATTTTTAAATTATCGATATATGTATATATTTTATTTTTATATAATTTAAAAGTGTAAAAATTAAATAAAGATAATAGTTTATAAATTATTTTAAAGTAAATATATGTATATGTATAAATTATTATGTTTGTGTGTTTATATTTTTTTCAATTAAGTTTAATTTTTATATTTAGTTAAAATGTATATTAAATAAAATTTATTTTGTTAAAGATAATATTAATATTTCATATTGTTATTATATATTTTTTTATTTTAATTATATTTTTAAATCAATATTTTTTACATCTATATTTTTAACTTCAATATTTTTGATTCAATATTTTTGTACTTACCTGTTTAAGTATAGGGAGTCGATATGTTTAATATCTATATTTTTTGTCGATATTTTTACCATCAATGTTTTTACCATCGATATTCTATCAGTGAACCAAAAGAATCAGTAACTTTCTCCACGTTCTGCTACAGAGAGGAAGCACTCATCTGGTGCAACAGTGACAGGACAACGCCCTGCTCACTGGGCACCCTGATTAAAACGTTCGCTCCTTGCTCAGGCTTACTATCTGCAGTGCTGCATGCAGTTGCATAACTGAAGACCAGACTCATTAATTATATCCTCTGCAATCACGTTGTCAGAAATGTTCATTGGCTTCCACATCCAACATACATCAAGTATCAATCAATCTGCTTCACTGATAATTCAATACAAGCCAAAGAAAATATACTGGCATAACAGCTCCATTATGTGAATGCACATGTATCCAAAGCCATAGAAACATGATGACATTGGAGACCAGACCAAAATAAAACATACCATCTTTCTTGTATGTCCCAATCTCTGGAATAAGCCCCACCTTCATCTGGGACTTGCCCTCTTATAACTGACATTCAAGAAAGAACTTGAAAGCCATCTCGTCTCCCAATACATTCCACCAATACCTCTACCCTATTTTGCCCTCTTCTTGTTCCGTGATATTTGCTTGCATACCGCTTCCCACGTAAGTATGTGGTTTACCCACATTTACTCATGTATTTATTTGGAATGTTTGTATTGCACTCAGTTGTGTTCTTCTGATTGTCTCAGAGTGCTAGCTCAAGCATAGAAGGCGGCAGACGAATCAGTCCTATCAGTGAAGGGAGGGTCCTAGTCTGCTAATCTTTAGTCATTGCTCTCAGAGGCGAGGAATTTATGTGAAGGCATGCTGGAACAATTGCATTTTCAGACCTTTCCTAAAGAAGTTGTAATTCCCTTCTAACTGAGTATTTTTTTCAGCAAATCCCACAGTCTGGGTCATCTGCTTCTATGGCTATTCCAGCTGAATTCACATTGAGACATAAGGTTTGCCATTACTAAGTTTAGTTGTCTGTAGAGCGTATAGCGAGTGGCTAATCTGTGCAGATAAACTGATCCTCTGCTCCAGTAAGCCTTTTGTATGATGCATCAAACTTTCAACTGTATTCCTGCTTCTTCTGAGAACTAACAGAGTGTTTTCAGGACTGGTGTTGTGTCTTCACACTGCTGAAGATTCAGACACATTCTGGCCACTTGGTTCTGGAGTTTCTAAAGCATGTCTGTAAATTTCTTCGGAACTCTGATGTAAATGTTGCTACAGTTCTTTAAGCTGACCATCACCTGGACGCTGGTCAACTCAGTGTGGGTATCAATTTGGTGGAGTGGAAGGATTTTCCTGAGTATGAAAAGTAGGCAGAGTGGCAGCATGAAGTGCTTGACCACTGTGTTGATCTGAGTCAAGGGACAGAGTTTAATATCAAAGAGGACTTCCTGGTTCTATGTTTTCAATGTGGTGGACCTTGCTACTGCTCCTGGATTGGTGGACTGCTCTAATTCTCTTGGTGTTTACTGTTCTCCTCTCATGATTAAGATTTCTAATTTAGTTGATAACACAAGAGACACTCAGTTTAATACAGAAAGATACATTCATTGATCTATGGTCTAGACAGGAGGTAATGCTGGCCAGATTTGCTGGAAAATGGATTTGGGGGCCATCAGTACACACATGGAGGATCAACTGATATAGCTGTAGAAGCAGTGCCAAAGAACATTTGAAGCTTTTGAGAAGAAGTAATGAAAGAGATGACTAGTGTTCTCTACATGCTATAAAGATTTTATGGACCCAGTTCAGACGTACTAGCTGCAGCTGGAAAGGAATAGCCCGATCTATTCTTAGGTGGAGTTACTGAGTCCAACCATTGCATGAGTTTGATCAGCAGTATGTCATGGTCCATGGATAAGGGCTGTGTTCTTGTTTTCATCCAAGGGTCACAACAGTTTTCCCTAGGCTAGGGGTCTTTGGTCACATGTTTCAAGGGTTCTGATGTGATTCCGTGCAGACATTTTGAATTAATCATAGTGTAAGAAAGATTAAAGAAATTGCCATGAGAGGTGAGAGAAATTGCTTAATGGCTGCTGATCTGCAGGGCTTAGCCGGAATGCTAACTTCCTATCTGTATGTGTACATCATATGTCATCTGTCACCTGTGATACAAACACAGCCGCACGCGCTGGGCAACCCATATGAATAAAGCTACTTGGTGCTACAAACCTAGCGTTACTACAGTTATTGCCACTTGCCAACCGTATGAATGGTATTGATGTTGCAGTGGTGCTAGTGGGGAAGGCTACAGGTGCACTGTAGATGTATCAAATCTATTTGTCATGGCAGCTCATACATATTGATGACATACCTGATCACAAACCACAAATAATGTGTAATGCATTTCTCAAAGCAAACACAAGGAGATGATGGACGGAGTGCTGAAACTTTTCAAACACTCACCCCTAGTCACAGATCTGGGTTGAATCCATCATCGTTCTTTAGCTCACTTTGCCACCCCAGTTCAGACACAGCTATATGCAAATCAGTCTTGACCCTGTGCCTCATGGGAATGCATTTCTCAGCCAGGCATTCAAAGAGCAGGATCACATGTGAAAGATTTTCATTGTCAACACAAGGTAACTATCCTGTTCTCAAAGTTATACCATTAACATGTTATCAAGACCAGCCAATGGGGAGGATGTCATGATAATTATAGTTTGATTTGCTGTACATGTCAATATGGTATGTCAGGCTGATGTAACACAGCATGTTGTAAGCTATTAAGAGGAATTCCTGGAATGCTAAACAACATTGTTGCACATGTTAAGTAACTAAGTAAAATAAAAATGTTTACCCCCATGTACACAACACAGGAATATGTAACACATAGGTAACTCTTGCTTTGTCAACCTGTGTATTATCTACAGTATGCATTTATCAAACAATTTTGGACAACTGACAAGTAACTAAGGGGCCGATTCCGATTCGGGCCGGAAATCTCTCCGACCGAGCCGGACCCGGAGAGATTTCCGACCGAATCGGACCCGTGCAGCCCGACCGAACGAGTACGATGCGTCCGTATGCTATCGTACTCGAGTCGGTCGGACTCCCATTGAAGTCAATGGGAGCCGGTCGTACAACGCGTACGCGGGCTCCCATTGCCTCAATGGGTGCGAGGCGAACAAGGGCGCCCCCTACAGCGGGTACGCGGCGAAGCGACTCGCGCCTTACACGCACAGGTAGGGGGGACCCATCGGTCCCCCCTGTGTGCGACTCGCGTGGCTACGCGTACAGGGGGGTCCGACACGGACCCCCGAAGTACGGCTCCGACTGCTCTTTCGAGCCTGACGGCACGTGTCGGTCGGACTGCTCGCGGCGCGCATCGTACTTACCCGGCCGGGGAACGTCTCCATTGCGTGGTGCGAGTCGTGTCCGAGCGAGTTGGTCGGTGCGGTTAGACCCGGGAACGAGTCGGTCGGAGCGGTTTGGACGCCCGAACGAGTCGGTCGGCGAATTCGCATCGTACTCGCTCGTCCGGACGCGCGTACGAATCGGTCGGGAAATAGGGCTCCGAATCGGATCCGGTTATGCCGAATCCAATTCGGAGCCCTACCGGCCGAGATCGGAATCGGCCCCTAAATGTGTACATATTCAGCTCCATTCTATCAGCAAACACTGTCAACAAAAAGCATAAACACCAGCAGTAGTGTAGCAGTCAATCCGTTACAATAGGCACTACAGCTATCTCACATCTCACATTTTACCATCCACTAGATGTCTTGCCTCATGCCAAACATCATATCCAAGTAAGCACTGTTGAAAATATCAGCCACACTAAGATCTGTGTGTCTCATGTTTCATTGTCGCACACTAGTATGTTGTTTATCTGGTAATATCAATCCATGCTACATATTAGATGCCTCTATATTTTGTTACCTGGCATATTTGCATATTCCAGAAAAACCCAAATCTTCCAGGGCAGGGAGTGACCCATTATCAGAGCAGGGAAAACACCTGAAAGTAAACCATGGGGCCAGATGTAAGACCTTTTTTCTGCGGTCGCAAAGGGGATTTCGGCCCCTTTGCGACCGAAAAATAGGTCAGCCCAATGTACTAACCCTATTTTGCGAGTTGCTAATCTATTAGCGACTCGCAAAATAGGGTTAGCGACTCGCTATTAGGAGGGGGTGTGCCAAGGGCATCCCTTCCTAATAGCGAGTCCATAACCTATGTATGAATGTGTCGCAAGACACTGTAGTTTACCATCCTTCTCAGAAGGGTGGTAAAGCACTCGCAAACGGAAAGGGGTCCCCAGGGGACCCCTTCTCCTTTGGGAATGGATGCGCAAATATTTTTTAAGAGCAGGCAGAGGTCCCAGGAACCACTGTCTGCCCTTAAAAAATTAATCTGAAATGTTTCATTTTTATTTTTTAAATGCATCCCGTTTTTCTTTAATAAAACGAGCTGAATTAAAAAAAAAACTACTTTATTGACAAAGCAGTCCCAGACATGGTGGTCTGCTGACCCCAGCAGGCCACCATCCCAGAGAGTGCCAGCCATTCCCAATGGGGTCGCAAATTGCGACAGCCTCATTAATATTCATGAGGCATGCAATTTGCGACCCCATTGGATTTTGCGACTCGCAAATTGCGACTCGCAGTTTGTCGCTATTTGCGACTCGCAAAATCCAATGGTCGTACATCTGGCCCCAAATGATCTAACCAGGAATGTTAATATTTCAACACTGACACCAAATCACAACCCACTTGATAAGCAATGTCTGTATGGAAATGTACCTATATAAACCTATACTCAGAACCTCAAGACATTTAATCCATTACATGTATGTGAATGTCCATATTCCAACATTTTGAAATTCATATGTTAGTAAGCTATATTTTCAGGTCACCAACATACTCACCAGTATGTCTATCTTTCCCAGAGCACCCGTGGATGAAGCACCTACCTCCATAAACCAACACAATGGGGGTTAATGCACAAGTTCAGAATATTATACCCTTGCTCTATAGTCTATCATTTCAGCAAGTCACACCAGTCAGGACAATTAGGAGATTGTATCTCCCTCTCAGACTGCTGTTGTGTGTCTTGTCAACACTCAGTTCTCGCCCACCATCCAAGGCATCTGTGGCACATTGCTAGTGTGCAGTGCCCCTGATGTCGAACTCTTCTGGGTGGCAGCTCCACATGTGGTTAGTCCATTGCTATAGGTCCTTGTCCATGCCACACAAGAATCACCTATTAACTTTACCTCTCGTTAGGTATCCCAAATGATTCTCTTACCTCAAACATCCATCTCCATATTTCAGTCTTGAACAGTACATGCTAGCCTCCCATTGGGAGGAGTCCCCTCACTTGTGCTCCATTTCCCACATCCTTTGCGCCTTCATGTATCACCTCTAACACCTCTCCATCTGGCTTATACAGAGCTATATTCATGCATGAGTGGTAATCCCAAATCTTAGACTGAATCTTGCTGGGCCCCTGAGAGGAGCTGTCATCTCTTCCCAATGGAAATCACTGGAAACCTCAGCTTCAGTCTGACGTGTCCTACATCCAATCTGTTGACTCTCTCTGTACATCATCTCAGGTGTCTTGAAAATATACTTAATTTTTCATCAGTATGTTTTGCAAATACAAGTCTCTGCAGACTCTACTACAATGCTCTTTCTATAGGCTTCCCTAGCTCTCTATAGTCTTAATCAACTGATTTCAGTTTGTGCAAAACTAACTTGCTAAAGGCATTCCAAACATTTGACACACAAAGGCCCTAATTTACTAAGCTTTTCACAGGCACTAGAGAGAAAGGTGAACTTTTCACAGCGCAAAAAAGGGTATGTGCCGCGTTGTGTCAAGGAGGCTTTACTGAGGTGGATGAGAGCAAACACCCATAGGTTTGACGCAAAGTCTAATCTACTAAAATATCAAGATTAAGCTTTGCATCAAAATATAATGCTTACTTAAAGCAGGTGTGCAGAAGGGGAAATGTGTTCATTTTGCGATACATAATTATGCTTGCATGGGTTCATGTGTGCACAGCACACATCAAACGTGTGAGAACCTTCTGAGTTTGTTTACACAAAGAAACATGTACTGGGAAGATTTGCATACTGCACAAAAATCCACATTTTCTGCTAAATAGGAGGCATTTCCCCCCAATATTGTCACATTTAACCTGCTGATATTTATCACAAAACCCATAATTGTGATGTGCGTGGTAACAGGAACCACTGCACATATGAGATTAACCACTCATGATGAGCGCCCTAGAAATGATTAAACCACCCTAAATAGAAAGGATATAGGTTGGTATTTCAGAGAATGGCATAAGTTAATGGGGAACATGAATGTATGCATTTCTAAGTGTATGCAGGCAAACGTTTCTGAATTCAAACTCCTCAACATTGGGAGCATTGATTGGAGGAGGGATTCCACCACAGAGCATGTCTCAGCCAAGACAGTGTTCTAAGTAGGTGCTGTTACCAGGTGTGAAGGACTAATTGTGGCAATCACACTAGGCTTGACTTCAGGAGACAAGGAGCATGGTGGAGAAAGAGAGAAGAAATAAAAGTACAGAGTTATTAGCAGTGTGAAGAACAGGGACTGGTAAAATGAGATGAAGTGAAAACCAGCCATAACTCTGAAAGGCAGATATGAATATCCTTTCTGTGGATTCCACTCCAAATCCAATGGGAGTGGTGGGGTGTAGTACTTGCACCATATTCCAGCGAGCGTGCAAAGCAAGTGAGCCCCACTTATTCTAGGTGGATTTGGGATGGCCTTCCCTGAAAATATTTTGACAAAAATGGGATTATATACCAAATTTGTTGCATACATTGGCTAAAAAGCCATAGATTCTGAAAGGGCGCTCATTGAATATTCATCTACTTTCATGGTGTGCCAGGCCAAGGACATCTGATGCTTCCCTGGAGTTGACCCCTTGTTTTCAAAATGTACACTCTGGCCCCCTTCTGTCAATAAATTCCTCCATTGTGCAAAGACTATAACCCTCAGCCAAGAATTAATATACAACACCCAAGGGCTGAAAATAGTATTCACTCTTTCATAGTTGGTTCGACTTGCTTAAATGATGGAATGACCCTTTCCAGTATCCAAGGTGCCATCTTGCACAGTAAGACATGTGATTGGTGACTTGCACTATTATTAGCCCACATGAGGAAAAATTTGAGGTAAAACATTTCCTCAAATGCAGCAGATCCTGACGAGATCAAGGAAAAAGCAAGAGATGGAGAAGGGAGCCAACCATTAGCTGGCAGTAGCGGCCCGTGGTGGGAGTGCTGCCGGGCGGTGACTTGGGGCGAGGAGGGGCAGGGCGGAGGGTAGTAAACTACGGAGTACGGCCGAATAGAGGTAAGTAAACATATAAATAAATTAAACTAATTCCGTTGCGCGCGCTGCATCGCATTTGGCGATGCAGCGCGCGCAATGAAATTCGTTTTATTTATTTATATGTCTACTTACCTCTATTCGGCCGTATTCCGTAGTTTACTACCCCCCACCCTGCCCCTCCCCCTCCCCACGTCACCGCCCGGCAGCACTCCCACCACGGGCCGCTACTGTTAGCTGGTATGTAACTGGAAAATTCAACATCACAATCCGGAAAAAACTGGAGTCAAAAAAGGAAAAAAGTGGAAAAAGTTTAGGGACAAAACTAGTAGAAACTGAGTGATGAATGCAATGACAAATAAACTGTGAATGCATTTTATGGAACCAGGCACCATCTCCTTACATATGCTTGAACAGGAAATGAGGTCAGAAGAAGTGGATTTTTGCCATCTTGTATGGGGAGAGGCCAGGCTACTGGAAAAGAATCAGCAATCATGGACTAGGAAAGTAGTGCTTCTTGTCCTTTCTTCTTTCCAGAGTTCGGAAGAAGCCACAACCTACAAAAACAAGAGAGTAATTCAATTACAAAAGATTATTTGTGCACCACTATAAGCTGTAGTGAATATCATATGGGAGGTCAGATTTCCACCTCTAATAAAAAAGATGCCCCAAGGTAACTCAGCTAAGGACATTGTGGGCATAGTAGTGAAGTAAGTGCCATTTGCCTAGTCTCACCTGAGGAAAATACCAGCCTTAGCTGGCATCTCTACTGTGTCTGTGGTGTCTGTGGATACTGGTGCTGAGAGATCCGTTGTGTTTGCAGGATCCATTGAAGCCTGCAGTGCTCTGAGCCAGCACCAGTTTTAACAGTTTGCCCTCCCATAAGCTCTGTGCTTATCTGGATGTCATTCGAAAAAACATTAAATCAACACAGGACTATGTACATATGACACATCTTCTCAAGAAGGTAACCTTTCCAGGCTATTAAACCTGAAGCCTTATATGATATCTGTGTGAATCACAGACCTCTTGAATTCAAGCTCAGAGTGTCCCTGAGCTAGATTTGGAGACTTTTCTTTTGGCAGGTCTTGATGGAGATCAGGAAAGTAAGACTTGAGACATTAAAAACAGGATTAAGCCTCGTAGAAAGAGGCAATTTTAGAATAAAAGTCACTGGGTTTATCTGATAAGAAATCAAAAAGGGCCCAAAGTAATGTGGTTCAAACATGACAGGCAAAGAATTAACTTGTGGGAAACAAGAAGAAAGCCAAACCCTAACAGTAAGAATGAAAACCAAACTCTCATCAAGCGCCAAACTTACTCCTGGTATGTCTTAAACTGTTTCCTCTGATGTTGCAGAAGGCTTATGAACTTCAGTACTTCAGAAACCTAAAATATGAAAATACAGCTACGGCTAAATTAGAAGCTCAGCTGTCTTGAGAAGCATTAGAATATCATGGAAGATACTGCTCCAGGGGCTGGTTGACCCTTTCTGTCTACCAAGTAGGTCTGAGGATGAAACAGAGATGACAAAACTTGTTCAATTCCAAGGAATCTACAAAGGGTTTTCCAAAATCATGATATATATTGTGTCCACTGATCAGAAGTTATTTTACAAGGTGGGCCACACAGAGGAACAATGTCTGTTGCAAAACGTTTAGAAATTTCAATGGCAGTGAGTAATTTTGAAAAAGGGGAGGAATGTGCCATTTTGGAAAAGGTATCCTCGGTAACCCTCGTCATTCAACATCCTTCAAAAACAAATATCCAAAAAGGTTCAAATGTAAAGATTTACATTGGGCACATGATGGGCATGCTGATACACAATTGTGGGCATCTGAATGGTGTGTTGGCCATCAGAAACATAATTTAACCAAGTTTAGGATCGTTATAAACCCTTGTGACCAGAGAAGGCTGAATTGAGGCACACACACTCATCACCTTTGTCTGTAATTCTTCAGCTCAAATAAAGATTTTTGTTTATAGAAATAACTATTATGTTGAAACGTCTTAATTAGATGTTCTTCTAATTCTTCAAGATTAATTCATTGGTGAGGCTTCTGTGTTCTTTCTGTGAAGGATTGAACCACCCCAACAATTCAACAGTAAGGTATGATTGTTGGTCAATATTATAGGATGAGTCTGAATGGCAGCAAGACAAAACATCCATCAAAAGATCCTATGATCCTGAATTGTAGATAATGGTGAAATCAAATTGAGGAAAGAAGAATGTTTATCTTGAAGACTGTGTCTTCATTCTAAGTTGCACAGACACTGCAGCCTTATATTGTCTGTTTGAATATCACATGGTTCTCTTGCTCCTAATAATGGATGTTTCCTTTCAGCACCTATACTACTCACAAGGCCATCAAAGAAATGTTGTAACATCACTCTAACCTAGAGCTAAATCTAGAAGTGTAAGTAGTTTATTGATGTGTCATAGATATGTCACTTCCCCATTGAGTGTCCATTCAGTACATGTGATTTTCCTTGCTAATGGTTTCGTTTCCAAGATCAACAAATGTTGTTAACAGTCAGACAAAGTTAGGGAAAGATGGAAAACAGGATGTTCTAAACTGTTGTCCTCTTGACATTGTAACAATTGCCACCCTCAGTCTTTTTACAAGCATCAGTCTCTAGTATGAGCTTTTTTGTAGATCTGGTCGAAGAAGGACTGGAGCTTGTGTAAATGATCATAAGAGTTAAATAAAGTGTAGTTCATCTTAAGAATTCCATTGAAATTCTGTCTTCAAACTCTTGTTCTAAACAAATATAATATTGTGGTAAGGTATTGAAACCCCTTGATGAATTGGTGAAAGAAGTTTACAAGCCTTAAAAAGCGTTGTGTTCCCCTAACATTCATAGAAGGTGATTCTAATATGCCGGAGATGTTCTTACACAGAGAAAATAGAGAGTAAACCCTAGGAACTTGATTTCCACCTGCTGAAATTCACAATTATTCTGTCTTACAGTTTTACTGATGCTGTTGTCATCTGGCCAACACCTCTTGATTTTGGAGAATATAAGGATATCATCCAAAAATATTATAAAATTATACAAAACATCAGCAAACACACGATCTATAAAATGCTAAAATACATCAAGGACGTTACACAATCCAAATGCATCTTCAGATACTCAAAGTGTCCAAACAGGGTGGAAAAAGTTGTCATTTGCCACCTTCCATATTTAAAAAAAAGGTTATAAGCTCCTCTCTCATTGAATTTTGTGAACACTCAAAGTGGCTTCAGAATATTCTTGGTGAGCGGATGATGATATATATCCTTTTGGGTGGCACAATTTAATCCTCTATATTCAGTACATGGTCCATGTTCTTGATCCTTCCATTGAACAAAAAAGCATAGGAGCTACATCTAGTGATGAAAATAGTACAATGAGTCTATTCTGTAGATTTTCCGGCAGATAAGCCACAAAAATGTATTTCTCTCTTAGACACAAAGAATAGATCCATCCAAATGGTACAGCTGCATAAGATTCAAGTGAATTAAACAGTCCTACTTTTGATAGGGAGGAACAAAGTAAGTGGATGATTTTAGAAAGATGGAGTAAAAATAATTGACACTAGGAAGGTTCCATGGAAAAACTTTGCCATAGCTACAGTGATCAAACAATTATCCCTGGTTACTTCCTTGAAAGGTGACCAATTATTTCCAGTTGCATAACAGTGGCCATGACAGAATTGTAAAATAATTCTAGTGATGCAGTTCGTATATGAATTATGCCTCTTCAACCAAGGTACGAGAATGATAAGATGCATGGGTTGATGAATGGTTTAATGAATGCACATATGCATGGGTGAGGTATCAATGCAAACCTGCATAAGTAAATTTTGAAGGGCAATACTTAATCATGCTTATATAGTTCTGTCAATACGATAAGAAGCGCTCTCTAAGAAAAGCAGCTTTTGTGATGGAGAAGAATAAAAATAAGAGTAGAAGAGTTTTTATTAATCAATTAGGTGATAAGGTGTCATGCAGTGGGATGGAAAGTGGCAGCTTACCTGCGTGGGTATCAGGACTCCTCACTTCTTATTTTCTGCCACACATTAGACTATCATTCACTATTGGAATAATAAAAAATGCTGACCTTTCAGAGACATGCAGCATGGGGTGCGATGAGAAGGTAAGTGGGCAATGCCAAAAAGACCAGCATAAGGTTAAAAAATCAAGACGTGATTTGAAAATAGCAAACACAAGGAGATGATGGACAGAGCGCTGAAACTTTTCAACCAAAGACGGATGCATTTGGTGTGGTACATATGTTTATCCATAACGACTATTGCTCCGCCTTTATCGGCTGGCTTTATGATTAGCTGCGTGTTCTTTTTCAGATTCTCCAAAGCTGCCTTTTCTCCCCTTCTTAAATTCTGAAAGACCTTATTATTTTGGCAATCAATAGCGTCCACTTCTTTCAGGACAGCTTGTTCAAAAGCCGTAACATGGCATGGGATAGATTGTGTTGGGGATATAAAGGTGGATTTTTCCTTAGACCTGTGTTGGTGGGTTCCTGATCCCAGCTGGATTCTTGTTTTTCAAAAAAGCTTTTCAATGTAACCCTCCGGAAGAATTGTGCCAATTCTATATGTAGTGAAAAGAGGTCACTTCTTGGTGTTGGTACGAATCCCAATCCTTATTTTTAGAGTGTGACTACAGGGGTCCCTCTGACCCTCTTCCCATGGGGCAATTAGGACACTTCCTTGGGGTAAGAATGTGAGCTGGTCTCACAAGACTTATGGATTTCATTGATTTATGTGCGCCATGTTTGCAGTGACACGTGTTCCACATCCACATACGTAAATATATATGCATGCTGTATTTGTTCTTTTCTGCTTCTCAAAATATATGTCCAGGGCACCCCCTTTGATAAATCTTACATTTGTTTTACAGGTATCCAGGTATCAAGAGAGCCTGACTTTAGGTAGCGGATGACACAGGTCACCCTACATAGTGGTAGTATCTAAACCAGAAGTGGTTAGATAGGAGCCCTAGTTCCTTCATCCTGATGAATGCCACGGACCCTTAGGGTCAATATGGCAGAAACATGTTGACAACACTGGTGGTGATGGGGTACTAGTTTCCCAAATCCCCACATTGATTTTTAATATCAAGTAAATACCTATCAAATAAATGTATTTTGGTGTTTTCACTTTATCACGGGCCCCCACTTAGATTTTAGAAGTGCCGCCCTGTCTCCAGGTGTAGGCCCATTCTCTAGCAAACGAAGTTTCTAGAGAGAGAAGACTGCCATTGATGAAGCATGACACCTGGGGGTGTGTGAGGACAGTCCTTTAAATTTTTTGAGATGCCCAGCACCCCACTAATTAGTGCAGAGTGCTTGTCAGTTGCTGTGAAATCAGACATTTATTCAGGGTAGCTTCTTTTTGTGTGTGCATGATAGGTTTGGAGGCCAGCTCACCCTGAATGCCCCGTAGCCTCTAGTTCCCTCCCCTGGAAAGCTCTAGGGTTTTGTGTGGAGAGTCATCTAATAATAGGGCATGGTCCATTGTCCATCTCTTCTGTATTGACTTAATAGATAGCGCTAATACTAGGGTTACTGCCGAGTGATCTGACAAATGCGCTCCTAGATGCTTAATATCTTTTACTCGTTCCTTCAACCCTTCGTCTATTAAAAAGAAGTTGAGTCTTGATTGGTGCCCATACTTTTTGTTATCAAATGTGAAGCCCTTCTTGGCTCCCATTTTTTCTCTCCATATGTCACACCAACCTAACTGTTTAATAGTAGTTTTTAATAAAGACCGCGTCCTACTATTTGTTATTGCTCTACTATTGGACGAGTGGTCCAAACCCCTATCCAACACCACATTGAAATCCCCTGCTAAAATGACGGGGTCCAGGAAATTTAACAACTCCGTCAGCAATCCTCTAAATGGACTAGGGTCATCTATATTTGGACCATAATACTCGACCATGGTAAATTTTTGGTGATAACACCTTATTTTGTCGAAAACCCATCTGCCCACCCTATCTACTCGGCTTTCCTCTATGGTAATATATGGGTTCTTTTTAACCAGGATTGCCACACCTTTTATAGTTAACTGCTGACTAGTATAAAGGAGCTCTTGGACCCATCCTCTGGACTTAAAAAGATTTTCCATTTCCAGGTCAGTCAAATGAGTTTCCTGTAAAATTATGATCTGGGCAGGGGCATCTTTCAAATATTGCAGGATCTTTTCCCTCCTTAGCCCATTCACATTCCAGGATAGGATCTCCAACTGAGCGCTCTGGCCATCACTCATCACTTGTGCCGTGATCTGACTGCACAGGGGGTGCCAAAAACCATACTTGGACGAAGAGGACATTAAAGCAACTTACGTTTTGTAACACACAAACGTTGTTTTAAAATAGACTATTTACTTTTATTCCAAAAATTGCAATTGTTGTTTCTAATTACATCAACGTTGAATGAAATCCATAAAAGAAGGCACATTTTCATTATATTCCAAATTGTAGGGCCGCAAAGCAAGAGTTCTGTTCGAAACAATCACATGAGACCAGCGGATATGTTAGTCTGCTCCTGCCTATAAACTGGGTGTTGGCAGCCATGGCTGTGTATTTATGCTCAGTATGCATTGACAATTCACATGCGTACATTCTCAACAAGTAAATAGCCAAACATCAAAAGTCTCCTCTCTGTTCAAAACTAAGCATGGATTTTATGACTGTCATAATAGATTTGAGTAAAACATTACTTCTAATGGAAGTAGCTCACAGGAGGAAGGTAGATATCTGTGAATGTTTGTCTGACCTTTAACACCCACCATCGCAGGGGGTTGAAGCAGTTCCTCCCATAGTGAGGTATTGCAGGTCAGTCCACATGTTCACACATATAGTCTCAGTCCTCCTGAGTCCTGCTGAGATGATAGAAGAGGTTGCAATTCGGGACTCTCCCAGAGTGGGCCATGCGTGGGTGCACAAAGGTGGAGCAAACACAGTCTTGCTTCTGATAAGAGGGTCTAAGCATGGTCCTCATGCACATGTGTCTTGTACAATAAGCTTACATGAACAACACAAGCTTATTAAGGAAGATATACTTACTTGATGAATGCTCTAGATAAATACCTACATAATCTTTAACAGTTATCATGTGCTTTGATTTAATACAGTCAAGTGTTTTATATTTTTCATCCAGGGTTCTTTTGCTACTGTTTTTTTAACTTTAACACCTTTCATTATTTATACTGCATTTACATACTTGTTTGGACAAACATTCAAGTAATTATTTGTTTATCATAGTGAATGTATAGCTTTTAGTAGGCGAAGCTTTACTGTTCAAGATGGCTTCTGCATTTACCAAATAGCCATCTACAGCTGCTTCAGAAAATAATGAACTACATATATTGCAATGGAAGCACTCTCTTGGAGGTGGATTTAGAGACCTAATAGCCAACAGCGTAATGGTGAAAAATGCTCCTGTAAACTGATTCAGGGAGTTGATGATATTAGAGTAAAGCAATGACTGAAGAAGGCTGGCTTCAGGCAATAACTGACTTCTGGGGGCTGGCCCTGAGCCCGCCATCATTGTATTTGCTAAGCAAGTCTTAAAAATGGTGTTTCTCTAAAACAACATTCCTTCAACCCTAAAAAGAATGCTTCACTTCTGAAATAAACAATGTCTCAAATTCCACTATTCCACTGTTGGAAAGGCTACAAATATTAGTTTACCTGATACAAGAAGAGGATAGTATTTAATTTCTCAATTATTACATGTATACTAATCCAACTAATTTCAATCAGAAAATAGAAATTATTAGAACTCTTCCACTACCTGCCCATGAGATTTGTGAATTTAATGGAGAGCATATCACAGAGCATTTGGAAGGGCCTTTATATTTCAAAATATTTGGCTATGGATGCAATTAAACAATTACACTTAAAGCTGTATAGTATGGTTATGGTGCTATCAAATCAGATGGGTATCGCAGGATATTCGGGTAAACACTCCAGAGACTAGTTACTGTCTGCCCACGTCTCTACATCTCAACCTTTCCATCATTACTCTCACCGATCTCCATCTTTTCAAAAGTAATACCATGTTTCAAATACTGATCCCATAGAGTTATGTTCATAGAGTATAAACTGCACTGAGCAAAAATAACTACCTGCCTTTTTTGTAGGACCTATAATCAGAATGTGTATGCCTTACAGAACTAGGCTAATTATGCCAGTGATCTTGCACAGGAAACCTGAAGATCTTTTCCATAATCCTTGAAGTCAGAGCATTCAGATATCAAATTGTAATTCTTTATCTGGCAGATATAACTGAGGAAGTACTCATTTGATCCATGTTGTACTGTGAAATAGGGTTAAGTATGCCCGGATAAGGTAGTTGAATAGGATCAACTATGTGCTAGTGCTACCGGAGAAATATTTTTACATGACTGCAAGGTTTATGCCATTGTGAGACAGCCAACACATTCCTCGCATGCACATTCACTTTTCCCTTAGCCCCTTCGCTGCTAGGCCTCCCCCCCCCCCCCCCTGTGCTAAGCCTTTTTTTGGATATTTGGGGTAGTTCGCACTTAGGCCCCTGTAACTTTTTGACCACATAAGGTATCCATGCCAAATTTGTGTCCTTTTCTTCCATGGGACTTCTAAAGGTACCCAGGGTTTGTGGATTCCCCTGGAGGGGACCCAGAAATTAGCCAAAATATAGCTAAATGTTTTTTTTTTTTTGAAAAATGGGAAAAAAGGGCTACAGATGAAAGCGTCTGGTTTTTTCCCTGCAAATGGTATCAACAAAGGGGATGTGGTGCTGAAATCACCATTTTCCCAGCTTTCAGGGACAAGCAGACTTTTGTCAGAAAACCCAAAATTTTTACACAGTTTTGGCATTTTTCTGGGACATAGCCTATTTTTGCTATTTTTTGTGCTTTCAACCTCCTTCCAGTTAATGGTAGAAATGGGTATGAAAGCAATAATGGATCCTGGAAAGCTATACATTTTAGAAAAGTAGACACAATTTTGAATTCAGCAAGGGGTCATTTGTGTAGATCCTTCAAGGTTTCTCTATATAAACTAACAGTTGAATATAGGAAAAATTGAAAATTAGTTGAAAAAAACAGCCATTTGTGTCAACGTTTTCACCTGTAACTTCTTCTAATTATGACAGCTGTTTGAAAGCAATATACCGTTAAATCCGCTGGACCTTTCTGGTTGTGGGGATATATAGAACTTGTAGGTTCCCCAAGAACCCGACGAACCCAGACCCAATAACTGAGCAGTGTCTTGCAATGGTTTTTTATTATGTACCGGGTATACAACAATTAATTTGGGAAAATATATACATGGAAAAATCGGTATGAAAGACACCTATGTATTTCTGAAATTGGAACAAAATATAGAGTTTAGAAACAGTAGATATTTGCACATTTCCGAAATTGTGAGTACCCATACTAGCATGAGAATTATAGGTCATTTTTCAATATGACTTCTTTTTTACACATTGTCTTTCATTTGGAAGGCAGAAATGCATCGAAAGTCAATAGGTAATAACAGTTGCTCTACAATTCTGGGGCCGATTCCGATCGGAAGGCCTCCGAATCGGATTTGGCTTTCCCGGATCTGATTCGTAGCCCTTGTTTACAACCGAATCGTACACAGGTCAGAACGACCAAGTACGATGTGAAGATCGCGTACGCGGCGACCGAATCGTTTACGGACCCGAACCGCTCCGTACGTCTCGTTTGTAGACGACTCGTGCCGCGCAATGGAGCCGATTTACGACCGAGCGAGTACGATGCACGATTCGGACAGCCGCTTTGCGTCGGTCTCAGTGAGACGAAACGGCTGTTGGAAGCATACTTCGGGGGGCCATACCAAGTCCCCCTTCACCCGGGGCCCTCCGAATCTATCACGGGGGGGTGCCCATGGGTCCCCCCGATCCAAGCATGCACAGTGTGGCGGGCACACAGGGTGTTCGCTTTTCCACACCCACCCCTTTTCTGCTATGGGAGCCTGTGTATGCGTCTGTACACAGGCTCCCATTGAGTTCAATGGGAGTCCGAGCGAACCGAGTCCGTCAGCGTACGGCTGCATTGTACTCGCTCGTTCGGACTCCTGGAGCACGTCTCGCTCGGAAAGCCCTCCGGATCCGAGTCGAACGGAGTGCTTTCCGAGCGAAATCGGAATCGGGCCCTCTGTGTTACCCTAAGTCTCCCGATAAAAATGGTACCTCGCTTGTGTGGGTAGGCCTTGTGAGCGCGACAGGAAACGGCTCAAAGCGCAAATGGACCCTTTTTTTGCAAAGTGCCTAGCTGTAGATTTTGAACCCTAACTCTGCCAGCGCCTAGGGAAACCTAGTAAACCTATACATTTTTGAAAACTAGACACCCAGGGGAATCTAGGATGGGGTGACTTGACTGGCTCTCACCAGGTTCTGTTGCCCAGAATCCCTTGCAAACCTAAAAATTTGTCCAAAAAAACACATTTTCCTCACATTTCTGAGGTGGAAAGTTATGGAATCTGCGTGGATCCACAAAATTCCACCCACCCCGTCTTCCTCAACGTCTTCCGAGAAAAATGGTACCTCAATTGTGTGGGTAGGCCGAGTGCCCGCGACAGGAAACGGCCCAACACGCAACATGGACACACCACATTTTCACAGTGAAAACTGACCCTTTTTTTGCAAAGTGCCTAGCTGTAGGTTTTGAACCCTAGCCCTGCCGGCACCTAGGAAAACCTAGCAAACCTATACATTTTTGAAAACTAGACACCCAGGGGAATCCAGAATGGGGTGACTTGTCTGACTCTCACCAGTTTCTGTTACCCAGAATCCCTTGCAAACCTCGAAATATGTTAAAAAAAAACATTTTCCTCATATTTCTGTGGTGGAAAGTTCTGGAATCTGCGTGGATCCACAAAATTCCACCCACCCCGCATTCCCCAAAGTCTTCCGAGAAAAATGGTACCTCACTTGTATGGGTAGGTCTAGTGCCCGCGACAGGAAACGGCCCAAAACGCAACGAGGACACACCACATTTTCACAGTGAAAACGGACGCTTTTTTGCAAAGTGCCTAGCTGTAGATTTTGAACCCTAGCTCTGCCGGCACCTAGGGAAAACTAGCAAACCTATACATTTTTGAAAACTAGACACCCAGGGGAATCCAGGATGTGGTGACTTGTCTGGCTCTCACCAGGTTCTGTTACCCAGAATCCCTTGCAAACCTCAAAATGTGTCCAAAAAAAAACATTTTCCTCACATTTCTGTGGTGGAAAGTTCTGGAATCTGTGTGGATCCACAAAATTCCACCCACCCAGCATTCCCCAAAGTCTTCCGAGAAAAATGGTACCTCACTTGTGTGGGTGGGGCAAGTACCCGCGACAGGCAAGGGCCCAAAACCTATTGCGGCGACATCAAAATTACCTATCACAAAACAACCTGGTTTTGCAAGGGGGGTCCCATGAGTTTTTGGCCCCGGGGTCAGCGGCCATCTAGGGAAACCTACCAAACCCACACATTTATGAAAACTAGACACCCGGGAGAGTCCAGCAAGGTATGGCTTGCATGGGTCCCCCAACATTTCCCTACCCAGAATCCCTTGCAAACCTCAAATTTAGCTGAAAAAAATCACTTTTTTTCTCAAATTTCCATGTGAGAAAGTTCTGGAATCTACGTGGATCCACAAATTTCCTACCACCCAGCGTTCCCCCAGGTCTCCCGATAAAAATGGTACCTCATTCGCGTGGGTGGGTCAAGTACCCGCGACAGGCAAGGGCCCAAAACCTATTGAGGTGACATCAAAATTACCTATCACAAAACAACCTGGTTTTGAAAGGGGGGTACCATGAGTTTTTGGCCCTGGGCTCGGCGGCCATCTAGGGAAACCTACCAAACCCACACATTTCTGAAAACTAGTCACCCAGGGCAGTCCAGCAAGGTATGGCTTGCGTGGGTCCCCCAACATTTCCCTACCCAGAATACCCTGCAAACCTCAAATTTTGTTGACAAAATCAATTTGTTCTCACATTTCTGTGTGAGAAAGTTGTAGGATCTCCGGGCTGACACCAATTTCCTACTACCCAGCGTTCCCCCAGGTCTCCCGATACAAATGGTACCTCACATGTGTGGGTAGGCATAGTGTCTGCAACAGGAAATGGCCCAAATCTTACTGTGGAGACTTCAAAATTACCTATAACAAAACTACCTGGTTTGGGGGTGCACCTGGTTTTTTGGCCCCGGGCTCGCCGCCATCTAGGGAAACCTACCAAACCCACACATTTCTGAAAACTAGACACCCTGGGGAGTCCAATGAGGTATGGCTTGTGTGGATCCCCCAACGTTTCCCTACCCAGAATCCCCTGCAAACCTCAAATTTAGCTGAAAAAAACACATTTTCCACATATTTTTGGGTGGAATCACCGTGCCGGCACAAATGTCCTACCCCACAGCGTTCCTCTCAGTCTCCCGAGTAAAATGATACCTCACTTGTGTGGGTGTCCAATGCAGAATTGGCTAAAAACTTATTTTTTTTAAATGTAGCGCTTAGAATTGTCGGTGCTATACCTAAATCCCTATGTTTTGGGCTCTTCCCAGTCACAGGCCATTGCCCCACGCCACACAAGTGAGGTATCATTTTACTCGGGAGACTAAGAGGAACGCTGTGGGGTAGGACATTTGTGCCGGCAAGGTGATTCCCCCCAAAAATATGTGGAAAATGTGGTTTTTCAGCTAAATTTGAGGTTTGCAGGGCATTCTGGGTAGGGAAACAGTGGGGGATCAACACAAGCCATACCTCGCTGGACTCCCCTGGGTGTCTAGTTTTCAGAAATGTGTGGGTTTGGTAGTATCCCAAGATGGCCGCCGAGCCTGGGGCCAAAAACCCAGGTAACCCCCCTTGCAAAACCAGGTTGTTTTGTGATAGGTCATTTTGATGTCTCCTCAATACGTTTTGGGCCCTTGCCTGTCGCGGGTACTTGACCCACCCACGCGAGTGAGGTATCATTTTTATTGGGAGACCTGGGGAATGCTGGGTGGTAGGAAATTTGTGGATCCACGTAGATTCCAGAACTTTCCCAGACAGAAATTTGAGAAAAAGTGTTTTTTTCAGCTAAATTTGAGGTTTGCAGGGGATTCTGGGTAGGGAAATGTTGGGGGACCCACGCAAGCCATACCTCGCTGGACTCCCCCAGGTGTCTAGTATTCAGAAATGTGTGGGTTTGGTAGTTTCCCAAGAGGGCCACCGAGCCCGGGGACAAAAACCCAGGTGACCCCCCTTGCAAAACCAGGTTGTTTTGTGATAGGTCATTTTGATGTCTCCTCAATACGTTTTGGGCCCTTGCCTATCGCGGGTACTTGACCCACCCATACGAGTGAGGTATCATTATTATCGGGAGACCTGGGGGATCGCTGGGTGGTAGGAAATGTGTGGATCCACGTAGATTCCAGAACTTTCCCAGACAGAAATTTGAGAAAAAGGTGATTTTTTCAGCTAAATTTGAGGTTTGCAGGGGATTCTGGGTAGGAAAACATTGGGAGACCCACGCAATCCATACCTCACTGGACTCCCCCGGGTGTCTAGTTTTCAGAAATGTGTGGGTTTGGTAGGTTTCCCTAGATGGCCGCCGAGCCCGGGGCCAAAAACTCAGGTCATTTTCGGATACATTGGGGGCATCTGCGTTTTTGGTCCCGGGGTCGGCAGCCATCTAGGAAAACCTACCAAACCCACACATTTCTGAAAACTAGACACCCCGGGGAGTCCAGGAAGGTATGGCTTGTGTGGATCCTCCAACGTTTCTCTACCCAGAATCCCCTGCAAACCTCAAATTTAGCTGGAAAAAATCACTTTTTTCTCAAATTTCTGTCTGGGAAAGTTCTGGAATCTACGTGGATCCACAAATTTCCTACCACCCAGCCTTTTCCCAGGTCTCCCGATAAAAATGATACCTCCCTCGCGTGGTTGGGTCAAGTACCCGCGACAGGAAAGGGCCCAAAACGTATTGAGGAGACATCAAAATGACCTATCACAAAACAACCTGGTTTTGCAAGGGGAGTCACCTGGGTTTTTGGCCCCGGGCTCGGCGGCCATCTTGGGAAACTACCAAACCCACACATTTCTGAAAACTAGACACCCGGGGGAGTCCAGCAAGGTATGGCTTGCGTGGGTCCCCCAACGTTTTCTTACCCAGAATCCCCTGCAAACCTCAAATTTAGCTGAAACAACTCACTTTTTTCTCAAATTTCTGTCTGGGAAAGTTCTGGAATCTACGTGGATCCACAAATTTCCTACCACCCAGCCTTTTCCCAGGTCTCCCGATAAAAATTATACCTCACTCGCGTGGGTGGGTCAAGTACCCGCGACAGGCAAGGGCCCAAAACGTATTGAGGAGACATCAAAATGACCTATCACAAAAAAACCTGGTTTTGCAAGGGCAGTCACCTGGGTTTTTGGCCCCGGGCTCGGCAGCCATCTTGGGAAACTACCAAACCCACACATTTCTGAAAACTAGACACACGGGGCAGTCCAGCGAGGTATGGCTTGCGTGGGTCCCCCAACGTTTTCTTACCCAGAATCCCCTGCAAACCTCAAATTTAGCTGAAAAAATCACTTTTTTCTCAAATTTCTGTCTGGGAAAGTTCTGGAATCTATGTGGATTCACAAATTTCCTACCACCCAGCGATCCCCCAGGTCTCCCGATAATAATGATACCTCACTCGCGAGGGTGGGTCAAGTACCCGCGACAGGCAAGGGCCCAAAACTTATTGAGGAGACATCAAAATGACCTATCACAAAACAACCTGGTTTTGCAAGGGGGGCCACCTGGGTTTTTGGCCCCGGGCTCGGTGGCCATCTTGGCAAACTACCAAACCCACACATTTCTGAAAACTAGACACCCGGGGGAGTCCAGCGAGGTATGGCTTGCGTGGGCCCCCCAACGTTCTCCTACCCAGAATCCCCTGCAAACCTCAAATTTAGCCGAAAAAAATCACTTTTTTCTCAAATTTCTGTCTGGGAAAGTTCTGGAATCTACGTGGATCCACAAATTTGAGGTTTGCAGGGGATTCTGGGTAGGGAAACGTTGGGGGATTCATGCAAGCCATACCTCATTGGACTCCCCTGGGTGTCTAGTTTTCAGAAATGTGTGGGTTTGGTAGGTTTATCTAGATGGCGGCGAGCCCGAGGCCAAAAAACCAGGTGCCTCCCCCAAAACTAGGTAGTTTTGTTATAGGTAATTTTGAAGTCTCCACAGTACGATTTGGGCCATTTCCTGTTGCAGCCACTATGCCTACCCACACATGTGAGGTACCATTTTTATCGGGAGACCTGGAGGAATGCTAGGTAGTAGGAAATTTGTGTCAGCCCAGTGATCCTACAACTTTTTCACACAGAAATGTGAGAAAAAATTGATTTTTCAACAAAATTTGAGGTTTGCAGGGTATTCTGGGTAGGGAAATGTTGGGGGACCCACGCAAGCCATCCCTTGCTGGACTCCCCTGGGTGTCTAGTTTTCAGAAATGTGTGGGTTTGGTAGGTTTCCCTAGATGGCCGCCGAGCCCGGGGCCAAAAACTCAGGTCATTTTCGGATACATTGGGGGCATCTGCGTTTTTGGTCCCGGGGTCGGCAGCCATCTAAGAAAACCTACCAAACCCACACATTTCTGAAAACTAGACACCCCGGGGAGTCCAGGAAGGTATGGCTTGTGTGGATCCTCCAACATTTCTCTACCCAGAATCCCCTGCAAACCTCAAATTTAGCTGAAAAAATCACTTTTTTCTCAAATTTCTATCTGGGAAAGTTCTGGAATCTATGTGGATCCACAAATTTCCTACCACCCCACGTTTCCCCAGGTCTCCCAATAAAAATGATACCTCCCTCGCATGGTTGGGTCAAGTACCCGCGACAGGAAAGGGCCCAAAACGTATTGAGGAGACATCAAAATGACCTATCACAAAACACCCTGGTTTTGCAAGGGGAGTCACCTGGGTTTTTGGCCCCGGGCTCGGCGGCCATCTTGGGAAACTACCAAACCCACACATTTCTGAAAACTAGACACCCAGGGGAGTCCAGCGAGGTATGGCTTGCGTGGGTCCCCCAACGTTTTCTTACCCAGAATCCCCTGCAAACCTCAAATTTAGCTGAAACAAATCACTTTTTTCTCAAATTTGTGTCTGGGAAAGTTCTGAAATCTACGTGGATCCACAAATTTCCTACCACCCAGCCTTTCCCCAGGTCTCCCGTTAAAAATGATACCTCACTCGCGTGGGTGGGTCAAGTACCCGCGACAGGCAAGGGCCCAAAACGTATTGAGGAGACATCAAAATGACCTATCACAAAACAGCCTGGTTTTGCAAGGGCAGTCACCTGGGTTTTTGGCCCCGGGCTCGGCAGCCATCTTGGGAAACCACCAAACCCACACATTTCTGAAAACTAGACACCCGGGGGAGGCCAGCGAGGTATGGCTTGCGTGGGTCCCCCAATGTTTTCTTACCCATAATCCCCTGCAAACCTCAAATTTAGCTGAAAAAAATCACTTTTTTCTCAAATTTCTGTCTGGGAAAGTTCTGGAATCTATGTGGATTCACAAATTTCCTACCACCCAGCGATCCCCCAGGTCTCCCGATAATAATGATACCTCACTCACGTGGGTGGGTCAAGTACCCGCGACAGGCAAGGGCCCAAAACTTATTGAGGAGACATCAAAATGACCTATCACAAAACAACCTGGTTTTGCAAGGGGGGTCACCTAGGTTTTTGGCCCGGGCTCGGCGGCCATCTTGGCAAACTACCAAACCCACACATTTCTGAAAACAAGACACCCGGGGGAGTCCAGCGAGGTATGGCTTGCGTGGGCCCCCCAACGTTCTCCTACCCAGAATCCCCTGCAAACCTCAAATTTAGCTGAAAAAATCACTTTTTCTCAAATTTCTGTCTGGGAAAGTTCTGGAATCTACGTGGATCCACAAATTTGAGGTTTGCAGGGGATTCTGGGTAGGGAAACGTTGGGGGATTCATGCAAGCCATACCTCATTGGACTCCCCTGGGTGTCTAGTTTTCAGAAATGTGTGGGTTTGGTAGGTTTATCTAGATGGCGGCGAGCCCGAGGCCAAAAAACCAGGTGCCTCCCCCCAAAACCAGGTAGTTTTGTTATAGGTAATTTTGAAGTCTCCACAGTACGATTTGGGCCATTTCCTGTTGCAGCCACTATGCCTACCCACACATGTGAGGTACCATTTTTATCGGGAGACCTGGAGGAATGCTAGGTAGTAGGAAATTTGTGTTAGCCCAGTGATCCTACCACTTTCTCACACAGAAATGTGAGAAAAATTGATTTTTCAACAAAATTTGAAGTTTGCAGGGTATTCTGGGTAGGGAAATGTTGGGGGACCCACGCAAGCCATCCCTTGCTGGACTCCCCTGGGAGTCTAGTTTTCAGAAATGTGTGGGTTTCATAGGTTTCCCTAGATGGCCGCTGACCCCGGGGCCAAAAACTCATGGGACCCCCATTGCAAAACCCGGTTGTTTTGTGATAGGTAATTTTGATGTCGCCTCAATAGGTTTTGGGCCCTTGCCTGTCGCGGGTACTTGACCCACCCACGCGAGTGAGGTACCATTTTTATCGGGAGACCTGGGGAACGCTGGGTGGTTGGAAATTTGTGGATCCATGCAGATTCCAGAACTTTCCCACACAGAAATTTGAGAAAACAGTGATTTTTTGCAGCTAAATTTGAGGTTTGCAAGGGATTCTGAATAGGGAAATGTTGGAGGACCCACACAAGCCATACCTTGCTGGACTCCCCTGGGTGTCTAGTTTTCATAAATGTGTGGGTTTGGTAGGTTTCCCTAGATGGCCGCTGACCCCGGGGCCAAAAACTCATGGGACCCCCCTTGCAAAACCAGGTTGTTTTGTGATAGGTAATTTTGATGTCGCCTCAATAGGTTTTGGGCCCTTGCCTGTCGCGGGTACTTGACCCACCCACACAAGTGAAGTACCATTTTTCTCGTAAGACTTTGGGGAATGCGGTGTGGGTGGAATTTTGTGGATCCATACAGATTCCAGAACTTTCCATCACTGAAATGTGAGAAAATGTGTTTTTTTAAAACAAATTTTGAGGTTTGCAAGGGATTCTGGGTAACAGAACCTGGTGAGAGCCAGACAAGTCACCCCATCCTGGATTCCCCTGGGTGTCTAGTTTTCAAAAATGTATAGGTTTGCTAGGTTTCCCTATGTACCGGCAAAGCTAGGGTTCAAAATCTACAGCTTGGCACTTTGCAAAAAAAGGGTCAGTTTTCACTGTGAAAATGTGGTGTGTCCACGTTGCGTTTTGGGCCGTTTCCTGTCGCGGGCACTAGGCCTACCCACACAAGTGAGGTACCATTTTTCTCGGAAGACTTTGGGGAATGCGGGGTGGGTAGAATTTTGTGGATCCACACAGATTCCAGAACTTTCCACTACAGAAATGTGAGGAAAATGTGGGTTTTTTGACAAAATTTGAGGTTTGCAAGGGATTCTGGGTAACAGAACCTGGTGAGAGCCAGACAAGTCACCGCATCCTGGATTCCCCTGGGTGTCTAGTTTTCAAAAATGTATAGGTTTGCTAGGTTTCCCTAGGTGCTGGTAGAGCTAGGGTTCAAAATCTACAGCTAGGCACTTTGCAAAAAAGGGTCCGTTTTCACTGTGAAAATCTGGTGTGTCCACGTTGCGTTTTGGGCCGTTTCCTGTCGCGGGCACTAGGCCTACCCACACAAGTGAGGTACCATTTTTCTCGGAAGACTTTGGGGAATGCGGGGTGGGTAGAATTTTGTGGATCCACTCAGATTTCAGAACTTTCCACCACAAAAATGTGAGGAAAATGTTTTTTTTTTTACAAAGTTTGAGGTTCGCAAGGGATTCAGGGTAACAGAACCTCGTGAGAGCCAGACAAGTCACCCCATCCTGTATTCCCCTGGGTGTCTAGTCTTCAAAAATGTATAGGTTTGCTGAGTTTCCCTATGTGCCGGCTGCGCTAGGGCCCAAAATCCACAGGTAGGCACATTGCTTAAAAAAAAGTATGTGCCTAGTGGGCTTTCTGCCGCCCTGGAGGGAATCGGGGGGGGTTCGCCCCGATATGCCCCCAAGGGGGGCAGAAAGACTGTGGCTATTTTTTGGGGGGTGAGGGCATTGGTATGCCCATTCTGGACAGCCCCCACCCCCACGGCATTGGTATGCCCATTCTGGGCAGCCCCCACCCCCTTGCATAAAAAAAGCCAGCATAATCGCTGGCGTCTAGTGGGCTTTCTGCCCCCCCGGGGGCATATCAGGGGCCACTGCCCCATCTGCCCCCCCGGGGGGGCAGAAAGACTGGAATTTCTCTGGGGGGGTGGGGGTATTGTCATGTCCATTTTGGGCAGCCCCCACCCCTACATGAATAGAAACAAAAAATCCTTGGTTTCTAGTGGGCTTTCTACCCCCCTGGGGGGGGGCAGATTGGGGGCTACTGCCCCCATTTGCCCGCCAGGGGAGACAGAAAGGCTGTAATTTTTGCGGGGGTGGGGGCATTGGCATGCCCGTTTTGGGCAGCCCCCACCCCTAATTGTAACTGCCCCAAAAAATCCCTGGTTTCTAGTGGGCTTTCTGCCCCCCTGGGGGAGGCAGAAAGACTGTAATTTTTGCGGGGGTGGGGGCATTGGCATGCCCGTTTTGGGCAGCCCCCACCCCTAATTGAAATTGGCAAAAAAAATCCCTGGCGTCTAGTGGGCTTTTTGCCCCCCCCGGGGGGGCAGAAAGGCTGTAATTTTTGCGGGGGTGGGGGCATTTGCATGCCCGTTTTGGGCAGCCCCCACCCCTAATTTCACTTGCAAAAAAAAATCCCTGGTTTCTAGTGGGCTTTCTGCCCCCCCGGGGGGGCAGAAAGACTGTAATAGTTGCAGGGGGGGTTGGGGCATTGGCATGCATGTTTTGGGCAGCCCCCACCCTAATTGAAATTGTCCCCAAACAAATCCCTGGCTTCTAGTGGGCTTTTTGCACCCCTGGGGGGCAGATTGGGGGCTACTACCTCCATCTGCCCCCCAGGGGGGGCAGAAAGGCTGTAATTTTGGTGGCGGGGTGGGGGCATTGGCATGCTTGTTTTGGGCAGCCTCCACCCTAACTAAAATTGCCCCCAAAAAAATCCCTGGCGTCTAGTGCGCTTTCTGCCCCCCCGGGGGGGCAGAAAGACTAAATTTGGCCACTTTTTTGGGGAGGAGCAAAGGCCCTTGCCCAAGGGGCCGCTCCCCCCTCCCTGGTGCCTAGTGGGTGGATCCCTGGGCGATCCCCAAGCAGGGATCCACTGGGGAGGGGTACCATTGGAAAGGGGAGATTCTCCCCTTTCCAATGATACCTCTCCCGTCTTTCTACGTGCTCAGGGTGCTGAGATAGACCCTGAGCACGTAGAAAGCGAAACTGAAATGAGCCTCTTGACTCATTTCAGTTTCGGTTTCACTGAAATGACGTCAGCGCGCCGTGCGCGCTGATCGTCATTTCAGGAAAACCAGGGGGGTGGCCTCGGGAGCTGGGGAAGCTCTTCCCCAGCTCCCGAGGCTGTTGGGGGGTAAAGGGAATCCCTCTGGTGCCCGCACCAGAGGGATTCCCTGTGTCATGGCATCGGACGCGCGGGAGCCGTCCGACGCACATGACCACTTATGCGTCGGACGGCTCCCGTGCGTCCGACGCACACAAGGGGTTAAGCAAGAGTATCACACAATACTCAGAAAAAGCTTGAGACTACGCCACCATCACCCCTTTGAATAAAAGATATTTGGAGAACCTCAATAGTCAAAAACAATTCAAAAAGTTTCTTGCATAACCTGTGAAAATAATTTGGTATCTCGCCATTTTGTGGAAAATAATTAGTAGAGAAAACAATGCCAATCCTTATTTTTTCTCCTTTAATATGTGTTTTAATGTGCATGATATGAGTATACATTTTTAAATATTTACTATGGTTTTTCAGATATTGTTTTCCACCATGGATAGAATTTACAGACAATGATATTTCCTGAGCTGGAGGTAAATCCAATTAGGTCATAATAATGGTCCATCTGAGAATTAACCCTGCTCCTAGCACACCAAAGATGAAGAGTCATTAGGGAAATACATCTCTGAGCCATGAAGCTGTGAACCACCCTATTTGAAAGCTTTGCTTCACTGGATAGCTCTGTGTCGACCTACAGTTTAGTGGTGGGTGGAATTTGCATAATTTGCTTTTGAGGAATTACGCACAATTACATGAAATTATACATAGTTATGCAAAATGCAAATCCAACTTTTTGCCCTATATTTTAGCGTAAAATGCAGCCTAGAACATTTTTTGGCGTGAAGATACATTTAAACGAGAGCACTGTGAACAACAACAACTCAATTTCTGTTGTTCCTGCCCTTTTTCAGTATATATTCAAAATAGTGAAAATTGCACCATTTGCTGTAACGTTTTACAGCAAATGGTGCATGATTACATGAAGAGATGTCATTTTGGGAATTTTGCAAACTAAATTCAATGCAAAATTCCCCAAACTATGTTAATTACACTGGCATAATTGAAATTTCACCCAGGCCTACTACTGTTGCAGAGATCTCCAGGGGACAGAAGCATTTTCAGTCATACATACCTAATGCCTGTTCCTCTTGTAGGGAAGCTTTTTTTATTTAAGAGACGAAACTTTCATATAAAATGTCTCCACCATGTGGATAATTTCCCACAGAGATCTCTGGGAAATAAACCCGTAGATATTTATTTATATCATTTGTTTGCAAAATGAAACCAAATATCCCATGTCAGTCACCATGCGTCATTTGATACCCACGTGTAGGCAATAGCCCTCACATGCTCTAGAAGCAGCTATGCCATGACAGGCAATGCCACAGTGTTGGAACTGCAAGAAACCTGCTTTGCTACTACTGTGCTAAATTATACTAGTGCCTGTTAAGCTCAATATTCATATTAAAAACATGTATGTTGTATTCCATTACATAGTGAAGGGGGTAACAAAAGCCTAATGTGCATGTTGCCTTCAAAGCTCTTGCAAATTTACCCTTTGGCAAACTTGTGGCCCGTAAAAAAGTTCTAATCTTTTTTAACTTTGACATAGAAGAAGGAAGGGACACCATTTTGTTGCATATAACTAATTGGTGAAACTAAAAATCATTATCTAACATGGAGTTATATTTTTTATGTCACAAGAATAAATGTTGAAAAGGGTTATTAGAAAAATTATTACATTTGTGCATTTTAAATAACATGTTCAAATCCTTTAACTTTCCAAACCACTCACTGTGTAGTCAAAAAAAGGATTTTATTTTCATGCCATTTCCAGTGCCTCCATTTTTTCCTTATTCATGATACATTAGTGATTTTCAATTATTTATAATCCCTGTCGGTAAATGCTCAATTGACACGGTCTCACATTGACAAAAACATTTTTCCTTAACTTTCACCCTTAACTTTTTCAATTCTTGCCTGTCTTGCGTGGTATTCATCTAATTTCGTGACTGAGGCCTCTATTGCAAGTGTTCTTTGAGATAGAGATTCGAACTTCTAAGCAAGCCGCTCACAACCTCCCTGGATCTCATTTTGATTAGCTAAAGATGTTGCAGACCCACTTTTAACTTCTTCTGCAAGCAATTTCATTAGCTGTTCCAGGGGGTTGGCCTGAGAATCCTGCTCCGTGGGTTTTTGTGAGTTTAATGCAGAGGGGGCTTTCCCCATCAAGATTTTCATAAAGTTGTGTTCTTGTTCTCATCCTGGTCCTCCAGCATCCACAGCAGGATGACTGATATTGTTGCTTTCCACCTCTCTCCCCTTTCCTGCATTTTCAATATAATCATCTTCTGCTAGGCATTGAAACCGATAGGGACTAATCGGGATCTGAGGGACTTCCAGTGTACTCCTCCTGTGGTCTTGATATGGACCTCTCAGTATATCTCTAGGTGCTTTATCCATTGTAGGAGCAATAGTCGAGTTGAGACTAATACGTAAGGCTTGTGGGGTGTCAGGAAATAAACGGTCCATCTCCACCTCAGGGCTTCTTCCACGCAATTTAAAATAAGACCAGAGCGAAGGGGTAATCTTTAGAGACTTAGGGGCCTATTAGGATGGCGGGTGGACTTCAGTCCGCCCGCCACCCTAGCGGTGCTGGGACCGGCCGCCAACGGTGCGGCGGTCCCGCGCCACCAATTAGGATGCGACCGCCACCCTGGCGGTCGCATCCCGCATCTCTAACATTGCGACGGGTGCTGCTGTAAGCAGCACCCGCCGCAATGCCAGAGAGGCATGTTGTGCATTGCCATGCACAACTTGACAGGCACCACGCGGTGCCTGCCACCTTGAGCATGGCAATGTAGGGGGGTACCATAGGTACCCCATGGTACCCCCCAGTGCAGCCCCCCACCCCGGGGGCCCGCAACGGGCCCCCACAGCAATTACCGCCAGCCCTTTCATGGCGGCATCGCCACCATGAAAAGGCCGGAACCGCCAGGCATCATGATACCGGCACCATATTATGCCCGAGTTCCGCCCGGCCGGCAATCGTGACTATTGCTGACCGGCGGAAAAGCGGCGGACGGACTTTCCGTCCGCCGCGGTACCCCCGCCATAGTAATATGGTGGGGGGAAATGATGTTGTGATGGCGATCCGCCCGCCATCATAATGACCCCCCAAGTCTTAGGGAGTGGGTTTATTTTACCTGACCTCCGAGTCTGAGGCTGCCCCGGTATCCCCTGGAACTCTAAAGAGTGTACGCTCCCTTCTTCTTGTGGTACAAGGGTATTTTTCTTGCCCTTCCTAGGGGCTTTCGCTTTTATTTTATAGGGCCCAACTCCAATTTTTTCTCTTGGGGGGGGGCTGCTCAGTAGATGTACTAGAGGCATAACCATCACCACCGGTACCCCCACACTCCTCAATGTATATCTATTTGGCTGCTGTGCCTTCGCCCTCATTAGCCAGCCCCTGCTGTTTTCCTAACTGAATCCAAACCAGGTTTGGGCGCTCCTCCTCTCCCAACCAGCAGGCCTCAGTCTGTACTACCAAAATTTCCAAACTTCATCTCTTTTTTTTCTGCCAGGAAAGCAACCGGCAGCACAATTAGCCTGCAAGGCAGAATTAGGGAGGACGCTCCGAGTGCAGCCGCCTCCTCCAGTTCAGACGACCCTGGAAGTGAGCCTGCGTGCTCTCCTCATTTCTTTGGCCACCCTTCTCCAGCGATTGACCTCCAAACATCCCCGAGGACTCCAGCCACTCGACAGCCACGGGACACCCCGCCGTCGCGCACCAGCCATCTCACTTGCCGCTGATCGAAGCCGAAACCGGCATACCGCAAACACAAGCGTCCTCAACCCGGTTTGCTTCTATTTGTCTGTACAGGTTTCATAAGTGTTTTCAGCACATTGGTGCCACACACCTTCACGAAGGCGACAGTGTATTCCTTTCTCTCTCCCAGAGAGTGTGCCTGCAGCCACTAGCTGTCTGCCATGTTCTCCTCAAGGAGTGGGCTTGTGGTTTGTTTTACTTAAGTTCTGTGGTCAGCACCCTCTGCCAAGAAGTAGGTCTCCTTGAACATGGAATAGTCATCGCCCTTCAGAAGTAGGAGAGACCGAGGCGAGCATTGCGAAAGTCGACTGGCTTCTACGAAGCAGGGGAAGCACGATTTGTTTTTTTGACAACAACATTTTTGATTGAATTCTGTTGAGGTTTGCTCCCAAGATGGAAAAACCTATGTAGTTCACTAAAAATCTCAAATAATATTTTTAGATTTATTCTTACTGTTTTCCAACGTGCAGTAACTTTATTTAATTATAATATGTAATACCACAATTAATAACTTTGCTTTTATAGTGTGGAGTACGCTTTGATATCTGCCTCTCTAATTGTTAATTTAAAGTGGAGAGATTCTTTTAAACTTAAGCTGGCTAAACCAACAGATCTTATCTTTCTTAAACATACAATGACAAAGCTAATAGGTTTGGCTATTTCTTAGGAGAAGTGTTTGGTAAAGGTTAGATGACTTTATGTGTGTATCTTGCAACTGCCATTGAAAGAAGATGTCATAAGAAGCAGCTTCTTGGGCTACAATATTATAGAAGTTTAGAACAGTAGTCAGTTGTTGAACATACTGCATTAGCAGAGTTAAGCTGTATCCTCACAGAACAATGCTACAAACTGAGTTAGTTAGTGAACTGTGTGTTTAAAGGGTTGACCTAAAGCTGACACTCTTTACTATTCCGTACATGAACCTATATTTAGCAAGATGAGGTCTCTCAGGTAGCTAAATCTATCTGTAGGAAGATCTACAAAAATCCCCAGTCCACCTTAAAACCTAATAATGTATTGTATGTGGTCCAGTGGGAATAGCAAACTCTTTAGTAGTTTCTAAGAAATCCCATGACATGTGTGACACCCTTAGCTTGTCCTGGCTTTTCAGCCAATAGTCTAAAGCATTTTGTGACTCAGTGCTTTACTTTAAACACTGCAAGATTAGTAAAACAAACCTCAGCATGTAAAATACCATTGGCTTAAAAATGCAAGGCTGACAGAATATGCTAAGCATGACATTTGAGAACAAACATAGCAGGAAAGTGAGCAAGTCTGTCAGGCAGGGCATGCTTCTTCTGGCCCATCCAATGTCAACTCCTGCTGAGAAAATACAAATATAATGGTCTGTGAGAATGTTCTATTCAGTTATCAACTGCTAAATTCTTCCTATGCGGGAGGGGCAATGAGCAGGGCTCCCACTGAACAGCGAATATGGATCCTGGAATTATGCCATGATTTTCAATGTTCTGTTGAGCAGTTGTCGTTGGATGGTTGAAGATAAGTTCCATGGCAGATACATTTTAACAACAGTCTCTTCAGACCAGAATTACTGGGTCTGCAATTGTCGAGCAGATAATTCTGATCCCTTGGCCTGTTTTTGCTGCTACAGGGGCTGTGGTCAGCAGCACAGTCCAGCCTACATCTGCACCCTGCAGCAATATGGTGGGAGAAGACAATGTCCCCCAAACACCCAGCTCTTTACCCCTCACCGGCCATCCCACTGCCACTTTCCACCTGTTCTGAGTAGGCAGAACATTTCAGTGGTTTTCAACATAAAACTGGGAAACATGCATTTTGTCCCTGATTAAGATACACAGTTTACATGTGCAATACAGCACAACTGAAAACAGCCAAACATTCTATTCTTTGGCTTGCAGGAGAACAAAAACAGGAAAAATTGTAGAGCCCACATGTAGGAAAGTGCTCTTTTTGTATAGTCATCCCCCACTTTTTGCGCCAATCCTGATGGATATGACTTTGTATGTGCACTGGAGCTAGCTGCCCAGGCCCCAGTGCCAGTGCTCTCACCCTAAAACTGATATGTGTGAATTGGTAACCCCAATTGACAAAGGACTTTAACCCCATTATAAGTCCCGAGTACATGGTACCAGTGGTACCCAGGGCATGGATGTAAAAGGGGTCACCAGGGCCTAAAGCACTGTTTGTGCCACCATGAGTGCCCCAAGTAAAGTACTGACAGCAGGCCTGCCATTGCAGGCTGCAGGAGCAGTGGAAACTTTTCAAACTCGACTTTGCCCTCACCATGTGAGGCAAAGTCCATGCACAATTGTTAGTATATGCCAGTCCCCCTAAGGAAGTCCTCCTAAAGCCCAGGAGGCAGGGTGCATTATATTAAAGGTGTGGACATGTAAGTGCTAGCTTATATGTCCCTATCGTGACCTTTACCATTAAAGGACACTATTAGTGATTGACGGTACATAAGATAACATGGGCTTTCACCCGGGAAAAACCGAAGTTGGCAGCTCTATTATGGTACTGCCTAGATATGTTATGTTTGGTATCAAACAACATGCCTCATCACCCCTGACATTAATCTCATGTCGAGGACGATGTGGCATGCACCCAGGCGGCTGCCTCAGAGGTTGCCCCAGTCTTTCCTGTGCTCTGGCTGACAGCCCGCACTTGCTGCCACCAAGACAGGAATCTGACGGCCTGCCAGGAGGTGTGAACTCTCCCAGGAGCCAGAAACAATGACCTGGATGGGAAGGAGGTCACACCTCCCTCCCTGACAGGCTGGCTAGTGAAGTGGCACCTCAAGGCGGTGAGCTTCAAAGGCTGCACCGTATGTGATATGCAGCCAGGCTGCTGCACAAACGAGAAAATAGCCCTCCCCCTACCCCAGGCACATTTTCACCCAGGCAGGTTGGAAAATTTGGTAGTCAGGAGGTGTACACCCCCTGTAGGCTAGCCATTTTTAAAAGTGGTAGAATAGTGGGTTCTGGATAGAAAATGTGACCTACACCCACGGATGTGGTCACCTCAGGGGGGGCTTAGTAACTGGGGCTAGTAGCTCATCTCAGTTTTGAATCAACCTGTGTCAAAGAGGACAAAGTGGATACCCAAGTCTGCAAAAACAGGACTTGCACAAAGCAAGAGAAGGATACTCTGCACTTGTGGCAACACACTTGGAAGAGCATGACCGAGACTTGTCCTAGGCTAAAGCTCAGATCCCCCAGACAAAGGAATTCTGTGAGTGCCAGAAGCAACCTTAGACTCCCCTGGACTAGTGGTAGTAGCCCTCTGTAAACTGCAGGTAAAACAATACTCCAAATCTGAAGAATCGCTTGCCATCAGGCCCTCCGAGGGATCATCCCAATCCAGATTGTCTAGTTCATTATAGGAACTGTAGTCCTGCCCTCCAGTGTTACCGGGAGCCCTGGATGTCGAAATACCCAGCCGATGCACTTACAGCTGCCAAGGCCCATTTGTTTCCAGTCCGGCAACTAGCCCCATCACTGTACGCTGCATCTGCATAGAGGGAGCTCTATACAACTTTCGCTCAACAACAACAGCAGCCCCGTTGTTGAGATTTTGCGCCCTGTTCACCCGCAGCACCGTTTAAGCGGCTCCTGTTCAGCACCAAGGACAGCCAGGACAACTCTGTACCCAGGCTCTACGGGCTTGGTGAAATAAAACTGGCTGTTGTTGCTGGGTCCTAGGACCCGCATCACTTTTACCATCCTTGGGTTCCACGTAACTCGACCTGCAAGTGACTGATTGTCACTACCACTTTTTCCCATTGGGCGCAATGCAAGTGTTCTGCAGGATTGAAATACAGTGATTTATGTTTTCATCTAAAATCCATAACTCCAGTTATATGTATATGATCAGGTTCATTTGGGTTTCTAAATTAATATAAAAATTCATGGGTACCTTGTATTCTCGTATATTTAAATGTTCCAAAAATTTGCTATTTGTTCAGATCACTGCAAGGACTAACCCGCTACCTTTTCACATGAGTATCCTCCCAGTCCATCTTCAGCAGCTCCCAGACTAGTCACTCACATTTTAATTGGCGCTCATTTTCTGTGTTGACCTACTAGACCCCAGTGGCAGGAAACAAGCGCCAGAGTTTATTACTGTAATCCAACAGTCGTTCCCATGCTAAGGAGGAGGCTGCAGACCTCGCGATCTTGAAGATTTTCGAATGCGAAGATCCAGAGTGCACATTTACCTGTTCACCCAAGAGTGCAATGTCACAAGCGAGCCACGAAGAAGAAGCGCATTTTACGCATCAGCAGTAATTCCATCAGCTGTAGTGGTGTGAGCATGCCTCAAGGTACAATATTAAATATAATACAGGACATAAATTGGCAACCTTGGATTGATGAATCTGTTCATAAAAACAGTTCCAATAAAACAACTGACCGAAGTTTTTATTTTTTTCTATTGACGAGTTATGCAGTCAACTCACCCGCTCTTGCAAGTGGAGACATTTGATGAAGTTTTAGGGCCTGATTTAGAGTTTGCTGTGCAGGTACTCATCACAAACGTGATGAATATTCCATCATCCTTACTGCTCTAGTCCACTGCAATTAAGAAACGAGTAGCTGCTCAATTATAATGTTATTACTGCTGGATTCTGATGTCAATGTCTGCTGCCAGAGTCAGCAGCAAGGGTGAAAGGCAGGTTATGGAGCATAATTAAAGCTGCAGTTTAAACAAGGAAAACTGCAGCATTTCCTTCTTCTGATATATGTTTCTGGGAAACAGCGTTTACAACGCTGTTATAACAACGCAGGGCTTTTACAACGCGGTCGTTACAACGACCGCGTTGTTACTACGCAATACCTTTACATCGCAAGTCATTACAACGACTTGCTGTAGGGGGCGCTAAGGTATTGGATATGAAATCTAACACCTTCCCTGCTGTTGCGCAAACTGGAGTAGGAATAGTAAATAATACTATTTCTAAGTCCAGCGCGCCCCCTACAGCAAGTCATTGTAATGACTTGCGATGTAAAGGTATTGCGTACTAACAACGCGGTCATTGTAACAACTGCGTTGTAATAGCACGCGATGTAATAGCATGCATTGTAACATGCTATATTCTATGTTTCTAAAACCAAAAGTGATGAGCAGAGAGGAGACATGTATGTCAATATGTTTATTTTTTGCAGACCAAGGCGGTTATTGGAAGAATAGAACCTCAGCATATTTTAATCTGATTTACATTAAACTGATATCTTTTTGCAACAATTTACTAATTGCTTTTGATGTGTTTCACACTAGATTTTGCTTTTATTCTTCATGCCTGCAGTCATAGTATCCCTTTCATATAACGAGCAAGTTACCAAGGATTTAAGTTGTTTATGGGAAGGGTGATGTTGTGACCATGTATTGATAGGAAAGAAAGACCTCATACCCTACATGAAAAGGATATTGCAAGTCATCTCAGAGTTCTAAGACCTTATAAAGAAACTCGACCTTTGGCCTTGTGCTTCTATATGGTCATGGAACTCGTGGGGTCTTGCAAAATCCTGCAGGTAGTGTTTTTAGGGCAGATGGAATATCCGTCATTTTTGTGACAGAGTATCCTTCTGTTGAATTCTAAATCCGGCCCTTAGTTTTACTTGATGGCATGATATAGCGTTGTGCCTTTATTTCCATACATATTTAACGTAGGGACTCAAATTCACAAACAGTTTTGATAAAGTTGGGAAACTGTTATTTGAATACTATGACGACGTTCTGCAGACTTAGAAAAAAACAATATTATTTATAGAAATCTATGCAGTTTGTATGCATAGACCTCCTCCTCTTCACCTGCTCCTCAGGTTTAGCTTTAATTTGCATATTCTGCATAAGAAAATTATTCAGTTATATGCATTTGCAGAAAAACGTTGTTTGTATTCTGTGGGGAAGTCTCTTTTTGACATCCATTTGGAACTTGAGCAATTTCTGCATCATCTTTGTAATGTAAACACACTTGCCCTGCCTTTTAATGTAATTATTTTAAGTGTGTTTACTAGATGTGCAAAACCTTGAAAAATGTTTGTAACTATTCACAAATCCAAACGTCTGTAGATTTTCCATTCACCTTGCATGATCATTCCCAGACGCATCCGCTTTGCTGCTCTGTCATGTAGAACATCCACAATTCTCATGCATTTTAAGCTAGAGAAAGTGATCCAAAGAATATGTAACAAGAAATATCAATAACTGGAGTAATATTGGGTGTCGTGTTACTACCCATTATTCCGAGGACCTTGGTTTTTTTGGTCACATGATATGCCACCCAACCTTTGTTCTCCTACAGCATTCCCCTGAAATAATTTCCCAGCTATTGCCTTCACTGTGCTTGTTTCTTCTCGCAACTGATACTAAGAGTGGCATTTATGGTTATTCGAGTGGGCTGACTAATTACTTGGTCCTGAAGGCCCCCATCTCCACCTGTGGCAGCCCACACATCATATCCTGACTTCACTACTGCAAAGATAACCCACTTTTACCCAAAGTGCTTCTTTCATTGCACAGTACTTTTTTGCAAAAATGCATAATGGGCGTGCTGCTATTTCATTGAAGTCCTCTCAGCATGTTTTTGTTTCGTTTTTCAGAAACAAACCCATGGAGAGTGTTTTTTTAAATGAAAAACATAACACTAATGTCCCTGATGGACAGGGAATTTTAATCTTGAGCATCAATGACATTTCAGCCCAGTACTACCAAGTGAAGGTTTGCCCTCAAAAGGGAACTGAGGAGAAAAAGACATATGACTGAAGCCATCTTTACTGTCCTATGAATGCGATCCTCATTCATCACATGTATCAAAACACAGCACAACATTAGTGTGACAAGTGGTCCATAGAGAACAACCAAACGTAAAGGTATGACTGAAGCTAACTCTGAGTGTTTCTCAAGCTATGGTCAGCCTACACATTCCTGTCCCATGCATCAACACAACCATACCTTTGATATGATGCCTTTGTTGTAAAACTGGTGGAATAGCAGAATGTTGGGGCTCCTGCACCACCCTGGATGTCCCTGGGTTTGAAGGTTTTAGGAATGCCTTGGGGTGATACTCTTCTCCAGATGTTGCATGACTCAAGGGTCAAAACTGCAGCCATTATCCACTGGAATTGTGAAGGCATTTACGTACAGCCTGAGTATGTTATTTGCCGGGCATTCTAGGGACTAAATACAAATGGGAGGCGTGTAAACTTCAGCTCCATGGATTCCCTATGGTCTCTAGCTTTGAAAAAAAAAATCCAAGGGTTGGTTGGGTCCCATGCTTGATGGTGACCCGGGTCCAACCACTACAGCCTTCCTCCATCAAAGTTGTAAGGAAAGTTTTATTTTGTAAGCCTAGTTTGATGTTTGCCATGCATTTTTGAAAGGAATAAGTCGGGGAATCAGTGCAAGTCTCACCACATTATAGTGCCCATGATCTCGAGTCTCTAGAAAGGCCCTCAATGGCTTGGGTTCCCATAGTGAAATTCGGCCAATTCTACTCGGCCTCTAAATCCTTGTCATGTGGTGTTCCTCAGGGCTCCTCCCTGAGTCCAACACTTTTAACATCTATGTTGCCCCTCTGGCAAAGGTTGTGAGATCCTTTGGGTTAGAGGTGCTGTCCTATGCGGACGACACCCAAATAATGGTATCTATTGCTCATAGCATTAGGGATTCTGCCCTTAATTTCAGGAATTGTATGCAGGCAGTCACCTCCTGGATGGTGGAAAATTTTATGAAACTGAACGGTGAGAAGTCTGAGGTCCTGATTTTTGGCAGTAAATTGGAGATCTGGTCCGGTGACTGGTGGCCGGACTCTCTTGGCGTCTGCCCCTGTCCGGTAGCACATGGGAAAAATCTAGGGGTCATTGTTGACAACTCACTTTCCCTTAATCTCCAGGTCAGCAGGACAGTTTCCACTTGTTTCGGGATCATGAGGATCCTTAGAAAAATTGCCCATTTCCTTTCCTTTGAAGCACGCAAGCAGGCTGTTTGTTATTGCCTTGGTAACGTCTAGGCTGGACTACTGTAATGCCCTTTATCTGGGCATTGATAAGGGTCTGGTGCGACGTTTGCAGCTGGTACAGAATGCGGCGGCCAGGCTGGTGATGAATCTACCTAAATTCCATTCAGACACATCCTCCATCAGGTCATTGCATTGGCTGCCTGTGGACCATAGGATCCTTTTCAAAACTCTGTGCCTGACCCATGATGCTTATTTTGGCTTAGGCCCAGATGGGATCAAGGCGATGTTCCAGCGGTATGTTCCCAGCAGACTACTCCGGTCTTCAGATAAAAACTTGTTAACTTTACCGAGGTTTAAGAAGGCAAGGTGGGGAGGTAGAGCTTTTTCCACGGCTGCGGCTAAGCTGTGGAACTCCCTCCCGGAAGAGCTCTCTAGTCAGTTGTCCCATTCTCTCTTCCGTAAAACCTTAAAGACCTGGCTCTTCTCACAGACGTCAGGATGAGCGTGTTTTTGTTTTGGTCTGTTCCTCGCAGTCTGCTAATAGCGCCTTGACGCCCTTGGGCTAAGTCCGCGCTTTACAAGTCCAATACTTACTTACTTACTTAGTGCAGTAGACGTGGAGCCCAATTACTCAGCTACCCCATCACAACATTTTTTTTAAAATTCCGTATCACTGATTACTTTGTCATAATTGTGGTTTTAGCCTTTCTTTTTGCATGTGATAGAGGCCCACCCATACATGTGGGTACTGTTCCTATTAGTAGAATTTGGGGAACATTGGATCAGGGGACACTTGCTGTTGGCCCCAGATTACAGAGATTTCCATCAAAATTAATGTGAGAAAATTGTGTTTTTACTATATTTAATATTTACACAACAGTCTAGTTAAGAACATGTTGTTGCATCCATGCAAGCCACAATAACATGGATTTCCTTTGTTCTCAACTTAAAAAAAAAAAAATATATGGAATATGTAGGGTTCCCCAAGGGCTGACTAGCCACTGACCAGAACGCTGCAGAGTTTCCACATTCATTTTTGGCCTCTTCTAGTCCTATAAATTACACAAATTATAGTGTCAGTTTTGGTGATTACCTGCCCAGCTCGATAGGACCTCAAACACATATGCGATACTGGGAGAAGCATGAGAATGCTGGGTACTAGGCTGCAAATTTCAGAGATTTCCATCTCATTCATATTAGAGAATTCTATTTTCATGGTTGCAGCGCGTTTGGCATAAGAAGTATTGGTGGGATCCATAGCAGGCCACACCACACTGAGTATCACTGAGTCTATCGTTTTAAAAAATGTTTTATCTTGGTACAAGGGCACCATCTGATCCTCGGCATAGGGTGCCAGCTATTCCTGGGCACAAACACTACAACCAATACCCAGTGCAAAGGTCTAACTGTTTGATAAGCTAATAATGATATGGCTTCCCTAAGTATGTCATGTATATATTTTACCACTTAAGCACTGTCAAAAGCTGGCTCTTGCGCAGTGAGTTCAAGTGTAATACCTGCTTCTATTCTGAAATATGAACACACACACACACACACACACACAATGCTTTCTGAAGCCTGCACTGGTTAGTCTACTTAACCAGTGCAAGTAAGCCATCCTAAATTCCTCTTGATCCATAGCCCACTGCCATTTTACAGACAGTACTAATTAGAAATGCACTGACGTGCGATTTTCATCATATGTCTCCATACCACATACTGAGTTAGTCAACTGCAAAGCCAATATGTTTGTATTTTATACTGTGAAGAATTAGAGTATTAACTATGCAGATTTTTGGTTGTTCATTATTGTGAGCTTTAGATGCAGCAATTTCAGTAGCATAGTTGTTCTGAGTGGAACGAGCTGTTTGTCTCTCATTATATTCAGAGATTGAGAGTTAAAGAGAGACTAGAAATTAATCATAGTGTGAAAAGTGTGAAAGTGTAACAGCGTAGAGATTTATTATACTTTACACAACATATATACTAGATTTGACACTGAAATAATGACATGTACCTCACACAAGTTGACAAAAAACATGACAGAAACCGAGGAAACATTGTATTATCAGCACTATAAAATCATGCTTGATTAGCTAGAAACAGTAGGATTAATCAAATAATAATATTAACAAGATGTTATGAAGACTAATGAGAAGTTTAGCATTTCTATTGATTTCCATTGCAGACTGTTTTCACAAATTCGACATTGTTGCAAATCAATGGTGATAAGGGTTGCATGCTTGAAACTTTCAGTATAAGTACCTAACATCATAACGAACATATATTAATGAAAACAATTTTGTTTTAAGGATTTTTAGAATTAGTTTACATGTTGCTACTTTTTAAATTCGTATGAGTAGACCATATTTAGGATCATTCATTGTTTATATAATAATTACTGACAAAACCATTATTATTTCTTACTTTGAAACATTTGATTTACTTTCTTATGGTTTGAATAGCTATTAATGAGTTGATTCACTGAAAGAAGACGGCTCTAATGCATTGAAAATTTCTTGCTTAGGCTGCATTATTTTGTGGCCTAGCGAAATTAACTTCCTTCAAATGTTGCTTTAACTGTTCCTGCCTAATGTAACAATTTGACAATGAATGAAGCCTTATTTTTTGTGTGTGGGGATTGGTGGGAATCAATCCTTGGATTGCACCCATGAAGGAGCTACAAATACATTTTGCTTTTTGTAACTAACCCGTGAGGATGGCAAAGACTGTGATTTCTCATGACTAGCTTGGTAAACAATTCTGGAGTAGTAAATGGTTCCTGACAAATAGAAGAATACCGCACAATGGACACACCACTGTGGTCCGATCGCTGATGTCACAACTGCATCATCTATACTATAAAGACAATATCCCCAAAGGAAGTGTGAAGGGAAAAGGCTGAGGATTAAATTGGAGACTCAGACCGAAGAGCTCTATTACTTTTTGGCTCTTTTTGGATCAATGACTTGGGATGCTATTTCAGCTACTGCTGTAACTGCTGATCGATTTGGACTCCTTTCCCTGCTGACAACCTGAACTCAATACTCTGATTCATCTTTTCCAATGAACTTGCTTACTGAACTCTTTTGGATAAATTTAATGAGATACTAAATCTGAACTTTCCCAATTTTTGTTCTTTCCCCATGTTCATGGACATTTCCTAGAGGACTTTAACTTGATCCTTTGACCCTTCCTGAGTGAGGTTTTCCCTCTTTCAACCATCCTCCTGCCTTCATTGCTAGAGGGAAACTATAATGCTTAAACCATCCTCTTTGAAATTCTTTGACTAAATGTGTAGTTTTATACTACATGTTATTGGCATTCTAACTGAGCTACTTAAAATGTTGCTTGTATGCTTTGATTTTGGATCATTAATACAATAACCAATGTATCTAAATTTGCCCGAGTCTGTTATTGTGTCCTGATGTTCTTTGCTTAAACTGTGCTATTTAGTATTGATTCTAGATGCGTAATAGGGAGAGCCATAGATTATTTTCAGAGCATCAAGTCCTGCTTCTTCTGTTCTGTGTTGCCACTGCAGAACTAACTTTTAGTGTGTTAGACTGAACTTCTTTACAAGGTTGGGTCCACCTATTGCAATACTTTATATTTACAGTATGGTTCTGAGAGTAATGTTTTGAACCTTATTTTAAACTTGTGAGTTGGCCACTAATTAATGGTCCACATTGGGTGGCTAACTGTGGTTTGGACATCCTGAAGTCTCCCCCTACTACGATCAAAAAGATTAATCAGACAACCAATGCCTCTATGGGTATAGTGGAAATCTGTGTTCAGTAGAAATTCACAAGAAGATAGTTTGATGGGCCCAGTGTAGAAGTTGAAGTAGAGAAATAGTTTCCGGTGGATCAAAAGCAAAGACGTTCTTGTTGTGTATGGTGTGGCAAACGGAAGATTAAAATTGTCTAATGTCTAATTTGTGCATTGCAGGTGATCCATTGCCATTACGGATTGGATTGGTTCAAAAAAACCTCCTTCTTCAATATTCATGCCAAAATAACCTTTCAAAAATACAAAATTAAATATACAATGAGAACTTCCCTCAGTGGCTGGGGCCGCCTGCGGAGAAACAAGGGGCTTGATTTATGGGTTGAAAGACAGAGTAAAGGCAGACAGAATTGGGGAGGACCTTACCACCATTACCCTGCTTTTACTCCTCCCTCCAAATTGAGAGATGTCCATTGACCCAGTGGACAACTCCATACATCTGCATGAATCGCCGTTCACGCTGGTTTCTTTCAGTGTTGGAAAAGTTAGATGGATGGTGCCATCAAACATGACGTCTAGCAGTCAAATCTTTCCTAATGTTTTTATTTTTTAAACACACACTTCCAAAGCAGAAGTTTATTTTAGAAAAATAAAAAAAACAAATGGGCAACACACAATGAAAGTCTTCTCCTATAGAGCGGGGTCATTATTTTTTTCCTGTCCCTCATTTTCAGTTTTTACCTGGTACCAAGGGACAGGAAAAAACACATAACCCGTCTACCTTAAGTAGGGTGGATGGTGTTATGTCCTTCCTCCTAGAGACCCCACTCCCTGGAACCATCATCAGGCCATTGGAGAAAGGTTTACGGTGACAGTGAATTTGGTGCAAGAGTTAAGCAGAAAAGGTACTGCATTGCAGTTTCAGCAGAGTACCCTCTCCACCAAACTCCAAATCGGGCCCAAAGAGTATTTGTATGCTCTCCTCCCAATTTCTCTGCTGCACTGTTTGCAACTCAAGAAAGTAGTGCATGTTCCTCTGGCAGCCCACTTTCTTTGTTACTTGGGTGTACTGCCATAGTCTACTCTGTAGGCGCACAATCATGGGGTGCACTGCTACAAAATGCAGCCATGTACCCATGGTACAGGTACACACTCAGTAAAACTAAATGCTTTTCCACACACATTTTCCATCCACTGAAACCAGATGAAAAATTTGCTTAAAAGGGTGCCCAAAATTGGGGAATCATATTGTCGTGTAGTTCCTATAAACCTATTTAGGATATGTGCGTTTAGACAGCATAGACTGTGGAATTGGTGTCCAGACTGATTCCAGACACCCCCACCGGTATGTTCTCCTGTATACCAGCTAGCTCACAGTGCCACTGTAAACTCCTCTTACCAAGGAGAGAATAGTTTTTGGCAACGATCAAACATGACAACCCTGTCCCATCAGGGATCATGGAAACAGTGTAATACTTTTCGCTCTGTCACTCGTGCTCACTTTGTCTCAGAAAGAAACACAGAATAAATGGTGGGGAAATTTTCAATAAGTATTCATTGAACCAGCATCATTCTAGTGTAAAATAGGTGTGCTGAAACAACCATAAGACAAAAACAGATATAAATGATTGTAAGCACCAACAGAGTAAATGGATGGTAGATTCCTACCATAGTGCTAAACCAATGAATATATGCAAGCATAAAAGATACATGGCAATAATAAAGCATACTCCTACGATGCAACCCTAACTAGATGTACCTAAGTGTACCTAGCATGTATGTAGGTGTAGAGCCAAGAAGCCCCCAGGCTGAAACCAACCCCATTACCTGAAGTGAGAAACTGTGGGACCCCGTCTTGGTCTCGAGATGGACACCCCGCAAGGGATCTCAGAGCACTGCGAGCTGGAGTGTCTGCGTGCAGGAACCTCGGCGTCTCGCGTCAGTGTGTCAGCATGGAAGTCTTTTTCCTCTGCCTGCCCTGGCAAAGAGATGGTATACATATACCCAAAAGGTATCCTCAAGGGATTCTACTTTTCTGTGTCATGTCGGTCGTGGATGAAGGAAGGGATGACCCTTATACATAGTTATTATGCAGAAGATGGTAATCCTGCTGTGATTCTGAGAATCTTCATTCATAATTAATGAGGCTAGTTTTCGGGGAAAACCACATGACATTTATACAGCGCTTAACTAGGTAAAAGGTCAATACCAAAACCCATTGTGTAGTGTAATAGTACGGTAAATGTAGGGGAAGGGTTAGGGGACTACTCAAACCTATATTGGGGTACCCTATGAAACATAAAAATATGTGGTAATGGCACACTAATTCTGGGATCAATGTGTTATTCCCCATTCTGGCCCTGGAAAAATGTAATTGTATAGTACAGTGGTGGGAATACCAGTCTTGAATGGTCATTCTGAATTTGTTAGTCTCCATACCCACTGCATCATGCAACTCAGATTCGGGAATTAAGAGCCTGATTTCGAAATTGGCAGATGGATTTGGCCATCACAGCAGTTCCTGTCAATATTAGAAAAGTTTGACGGATGGCACCGACAAACATGACGTCCAGCTGTCAAACATTTTTTTTTCCAAAAACAATCTCCCAAAGTGTAAGTTTGCTTTTGAAAAATGAAAAGCTAATGACTGCCACATTATTAGAGATTGGTGAGAGTTTGAAAATGCACCTGCCAGATGGGAGCAAAGACAGTGCAGATGCGGGCAGGGAAACTGCTGTGTCCTGAGGGTGAGCTCCTCGGTACACCTGCGGGACCTGTGGGATTGGGTCACAGGGGCCAATAAAGGTTCAGGGAGTGGGGCTGCATAATCCCCCTCCCTTTTTTAAAAATGTAGTGGCCCTGGGGGATGGGGTCCCTGGGGCCTTTTAAAGGCTCAGGGGGGAGGCCATGCAGCACTCCTCCCCATAAGAAATTCTTTGGACCCCTGCGAATGGGATCCCTGGGCCGAACACAGCTTGTGGATGGGGTCTGCTTGCCCCTCCCCAAAATATTTAAATTGGGCCCCAGGGAATGGGTCCCTGGAGCTGAAAATGGCTCAGGGAGGGAGTCCTTGAAGCCCCCGTGCCATTATAAATACATTAGGCGCCAGTGGATGGGTTATCTGGGGTTGAAAATGGCTCAGGGATGGGGACCACGTACCCCCTTCCCTGAATAAGTAAATTGGACCCTGGGGGATGGGCTTCCTGGGGCCAAAAAGGGCTCAGGGAAGGGGTGCATGCCCCCTCCCCTTAATTAAAGAATGTGGCCCCAGGTCATGATTTTGTTTTTGATCCCTTCACGGGGCTCATGGGATTGTGGCAAAAATTGCAGGCTTGTTTTCAATTTTAGCCCCAGAGGGGTCCCTCTGGGTCACCCCTCGGGGCCTAGGGGGGCAGAGTATCCCTACCCTGCCCCATCATTTTTTTTATATACTTCAGGACAGGGGACTAAGTCCCTGAGCCCTGTAATGGCTGCCAGAAATATTTTTCTCATATTGCTGGCAGACAATCAGAGTTCTTGCTCCTGTGGGAGTATGACTCGCACAGGAGCGAATTGGGCCAAGGAAAAAAACTTCCCTGGGCCAATCAGAACATTCTTTTTTAAATTGGGTCAGAGAGACTCTCGCTAGATATATAATTATTTTGTAAACTCAATTTTTCAAAAACTACGGAATAGATTTACACCAAATCACAAAAAGCCGAATCTGCGTACCAAGATTTCGCTTCATGCCCAATTTGGTGCAATTCCATTCAGCAGTTTTTACTATAGCCCTACCTTAAGAAGTCTCTGGATAATGCATTGAGATTTTGCATTGTGGGGCCCGCCTTCTTTTTCGGCCCCCGCTTGACGGATCACCCCTAAAATGTCCATGCACAAACGAATCAAAAAGTAGCACCTTTATTGGCAGTTTCATGGAGATTCATCAAAAGGGGCCAAATGATATTGGCAACAAAAAATGCTTTTTCTATGGAACAACTGACCTAACTATAACTACTCATATATATATACATATGTATAGTTAAGTATATATATATATATTTATATATACAACAAAAAATGTTTGCCGAGCCCGGTTTAGAAACTGCTCCAGATATTTTATTCAACTCTGCAAAAACAAATCCTACGCGTTTCGGCTTTTATAAGCTTTGTTCACAGGTGGGTGACATTATGACGTGATTGCAAGTGCTCCAAAAATCAAGTCATGTGACTGTTAGTCGTAGCACTACCAGTTCCAAGATGCACCTCTGTTGTTTGTAAGTTGCACACACAGTTAGTGTATATTTTTTTGACTGTAATAGCCTCCTTTGCTGTAGTGCACTGTTATTTCAATCTTGGAATGCAGTTGTTAAGTGCAAAATGAATAGATTTACACCAAATCACAAAAAGCTGAATCTGCGTACCAAGATTTCGCTTCATGCCCAATTTGGTGCAATTCCATTCAGCAGTTTTTACTATAGCCCTGCCTTAAGAAATCTCTGGATCATGCTTTGAGATTTTGCATTGTGGGGCCCGCCTTCTTTTTCGGCCCCCGCTTGATGGATCACCCCTAAAATGTCCATGCACAAACGAATCAAAAAGTAGCACCTTTATTGGCAGTTTCATGGAGATTCATCAAAAGGGGCCAAATGATATTGGCAACAAAAAAATGCTTTTTCTATGGAACAACTGACCTAACTATAACTACCCGTATATATATACATATGTATAGTAAAGTGAATTTCCTTCCATAGGATAACATTGGTGATTCTATGAGAAAAAGTTTCTAAGTGTCAACTTTTAAAATACAATAATATTCCTTAAAAATCACGACTGTAACCAAAACGCTTTTACTCAACTGTTTACAGGAGATGTAACAGGACTGAATCTAGGATCCAGTTCTGTGGTTAGAAAAGTAATCCATAAAGTAACTAATTGCATTTAACTAGAAATTCACATTGAGCTGAATGTTGCATTGTGTTTGAAAATGTGTTGCCCATTGCAACAACTGTAACTACTGTACTTAAAAGTCTATTGCCTATGTGCAAAGTATTTAAACTAAAGTAATTCATTCTGAGAAAGTATTTTTTGTAATGTAATGTATAATGTAATTACAATGTAATTTAAAAAATAAAATATGTAAAAGAAATTGTTTCTAAAAATGTAGTAAATCAGTATGAAAAAAATTAATATAAAAATTAATACATTTAAAAATTGTCATTTAAAAAACCTTTGAAATTCACTGAAAAAACCGTAGGTTTCAGGCACGTTATAGTTACAAATTAGCATTTTAAAAACCTTTGAAATTCACTGAAAAAACCATAGGTTTCAGACACGTTATAGTTAGAAATTAGCATTTAAAAAACCTTTGAAATTCACTGAAAAAACCATAGGTTTTAGGGACAGTTATAGTTAGTTGGACATTGCACTCGTACAAAACCCGTGAAATTCCCCGTTATAGTTAGTTCAGCTAACTATAACTCGCGCCCCGCAATGCACTGCTGATGACGTCACATATTACATCACTCATGACATGGTCAGTGACATCACTGATGACATCACTGATGACATCTCAAATGACATCACTGATGACATCATCCACGTGATAATCTGATGCAGCTCCTCACACCCTAATATAACCTTTGATACACCCAATCTAAATTACAGAGTGCCATTCGCAAAACCATAGACACTCCAACACCAATAACTACATACCCACTCACTGATTCTTAGGTCTACACACACACATCCACTCACTCACCCGTACAGTCACTCATACTTATGGTCACTCAGTACAGGACTATCATATGCACTCTTACTCCTATATAGACACTCAAACACCGCCACTCATCCATAGAGGTACTCACACACCTAGTCAGTCATGCAAATAATTAAACACACTGCCATTTACTCACCTATACAGTTATACACACACCAGCTCACTTAATCATACAAATACTAGCACATTGTTACGCTCTTATACAATCACTGATACAAGCACACACTCATCCATACAGCCACTATCACAATCACTCACTCTCGCTTATAGCTATTTATATACTCCAATACACATATATACTGCCTTTCACATATGTAGTTACTCACACATGTACCACTGGGACATACATTCACTCACTAACACACTCTTACACACACTTACCCACCCATACAGTCTATCACAGATGCACTCTTGAAACCATCCACCCAGTGAATCACCCACTCACACATCTATGCACAGTCGCACACACCCCATCCACACAAACACTCAGGCACCCATACAGATACTCATAGAACCAATCAATAACCCATATAGACACTCATGTAGCTATTCGCAAATCCATGCATCCACTTACACACCAACAGACGGATACAGACATTCACACAGTTTAGTCACTAACCCATGCATTCAGTAAGATACGTTTAATCACTCACTTGTAGAGTCAATCACGCACGTACTAAATCATCCATTCAGACACTTATACACCCACTCATTCTTCAATACGCCTTTCCCTATATATATTAAACATATTTAAACTTTACAGAAACACACAGTCACTGGATGATGTCATCAGTGATGTCATTTGAGATGCCATCAGTGATGTCATCAGTGATGTCACTGACCATGTCATGAGTGATGTAATATGTGACGTCATCAGCAGTGCATTGCGGGGGCGCGAGTTATAGTTAGCTGAACTAACTATAACGGGGGAATTTCACGGGTTTTGTACGAGTGCAATGTCCAACTAACTATAACTGTCCCTAAAACCCATGGTTTTTTCAGTGATATATATATATATATATATATATCGTTAGGACCAAGTTTCCATAGAAAAAGCTTTATTTGGTTTGCCTTTATCTATGGCGCCGTTTGACCAATCTTCACGAAAATTCCCAAAAAAGGTGTCTTAGTGAATCTTCTAATCATGGAAAGTTTCAGGGTGATCTATCAAGCGGGGGCTGAGAAATAGGGGTGTTCAAAAAAGGTGTGTTTCACATGTTAATCCCCATAGACTCTTTAGACACGCCTGCAGCCCAAACCGCTGGACGAAATTACACCAAATTTTGCAGAAAGGTAGATTTGGTTATGCAGATCACGCTTTCAGTTACTTGGGGTAAATCCATTCAGTAGTTGTTGAAAAATTTAAGAGAATCATGAAAGTGATATCTGTGGCCACAGCTAATTCACGAATAATAACGATCTCCTGCAGGGAAATGCAGAACTCAGATTTGCTGCAAACACTTTAGCAGGAAGTCTTGGCAGCTATCTTGGACTGAGTTCCCCCCAAAAATGTAAAAAATAAGAAAAGGGGGCAGGGTAGGAACACCCTGACCCCCTAAACATGGGTCCATAGGGACCCCGACAGGGCAAAACCCCCTTTTTTTTTTAAAGCAAAATTTGGCCATAAATTCACGAGATTCTTGCCAAAAAAAAACAAAAAAACACTACTCATTGGGGGATGAAGTCCCCTTGAATGCTGGAGGTCGTTGGGGGACAAAAACCCCTCCGGTTATCACCAGTTATTCCCACACAGCAGGACTGCTGAGATCTCATTGGAGGCCCTCCCCCTTTCTCAACCACTCCGCAAACGCGTCTCCTGGCGCACTACTGTTTGGGGGATGACGATCCCTTGGCTGCTGAAGGTCATTGGTGGCCAAGAACCCCTATTGTTACCACCAGTATGTCCCACACCGCACACTGCTGAGATCTTGTCAGAGGCCCCTTTCTCAACCACTCTGCAAATGGGGCCCGTGGTGCACTAGATAGATAGATAAACAAGCTTTATTCGATTTCTATTTAAGAAAATCATAAAAGCACATAAAAACAAACCAAGCAAATTACATAGTCATCCTCTCATTATTTCACAAAATCTATTAAAAAACTTAAATCACTTACTTACACCCCATTATAATAGCTGGACTATTAGACAGTTTAACCATCATAGTATTATCGATTTCCTACATTTTACAATACTTTTCAGGAACATTGATAAAGTCCATATCATATAATCATTTTCTAAAAACTGTAGTACTAAAAACGCAGGGCGACATTGTCTAAAACCAAGCTTCTTTAAAAGAGGTATTATCCTCTTTTTTCTTTGTGCATTATAAAATTTACAAAAGAGAACCGCGTGGAGTATTGTTTGCTCCGAGCTATTATCACAGGGGCATAGTTGCATCACCCTGGTCCAATCATTCATGTTTGGGAAACTAATTATTCTGTGTAGTATCCCAAGTCTAAATCTTGTCAGTAGTAATCTATCGTAAGTGCCACGAACTAGAATAAGGTACGGTTGAATACTATAGGTGGTTAAGATCAGTTGGTTATGCAATACTGTGGGCTTAGAAATTTCCTCTGCTAGCCTAAGTGATTCAAGTAGAGACATACCTTTAGCTTTCAGCTCTTTTCTTGACAGTCTACTCATCGTGCTTGGTTCATTATAAAACTCTGGATAACTTAAGTCATACAGAAAGTCCTGCACATACTTTAACCATTTCATTCTTAAAACATCATATAAAATATCCCGATTTAAATTAGTTTCTGCAGATAACCATATTCTGTACCAAAGCATGATTGGTTCCATTTTGATTAAATCAGTGATATATGGGACCCCCAGTTCTGAATGGCAAACATGCAATGAGGCACTACTCGGGAGGGCCAGAATGTATCTTAAAAACTGATTTTCAATGATTTGTAATAATTGACATTACAATGTCCCCAAACCCCTGCACCATACATGGCCGTCGAGATGCACTTGGCCCTGTAGATTTGCAATAGCACTTGCGGGGGCCTCCTACCCAGTTTTTTTGAGAAATTAACTAGAGCTGCGGTCGTTTTCATAAAGGCAAGTTTTCTCGCTTGCACCACTTGAGTCCATGTAACTTTGTGTTCAAATAAAATGCCCAAATAGCTAAAACTGTTTATAAAATCTATTTTTTGTTCATCAATATACATGTCTCTACATTTATTACTACCTGAGCCACACCTCATAACGAAGGTTTTTGTTGTATTCACCCTCAGTCCTAGGTCATGCATAAAGGCTGCAAAACAATCTAATACTGTTTGTAGGCCCACTTGGGTGCGACACATCAGGACGGTGTCATCCTCATACAATAATGCCGGTATGGCCCATCCTTTTATCATGGGAAAGTCTTGGACCGGTATTCATCAGTGCTTGGCCTAGCCAATTTATATAAAGATTAAAAAGGAAGGGGGCAAACACACATACTGCCTTACCCCTTTGTTAATTTGGAACGGGGCTGTGCATTCTCCATTTGGACCGTATTGCACTCCGGCCTTAGCGTTCTTATAGAGTTGTTTTAGGAAATGTACAATGGTACAGTCTATCCCTAAATTCTGAAGCACTCTCCAAAGCTTATCATGCCTTACACAGTCAAAGGCTGCGGTGAGGTCAACGAATGCTAGGAACAGCCTACCTTTTTTTAAAAGGGTGTATTTGCCTATGATAATACTCAGATTTAAACTTTGTTCGATGGTTCCCAATCCCTTGCGAAATCCAAATTGCAAATCTGAGAGTATCTTATTCTCCTCAGCCCAATCATGTAGTCTTTCTAGTGCAATACGTCCGACTACTTTACCCAAGGAGTCTAACAGGGATATCGGTCGATAACAGGCGGGATCTTGTCTATTGCCTTTTTTATAAATGGGAACTAAAATAGATTCTGACCATGTCTCTATAAGCTTGGAGGAACAACTATCTGTGATTACCTGTGTAAGGAGCGGGCCCCATAATGCTATATTATTTTTGAATAGGTCAACGGGGATCCCATCTGGTCTGGGAGCCTTCCCACCCTTGCTGGCCATGATCGCCCTGTTCACTTCATCCAGGGTAACCTGGAGGTCGATTGACTTTGTTGGGCATGTTAGCAATGTCATTTCCTCGTCAACCTCCAAGTAGGTCTCTGAAGCATTAGCACAGTCAACACTACTGAATGTTTTCAGAAATGGTCCACCCATTGCTCTTCCGTTATCGCATTTTCAATGGACGGAGCATCCCCGGCTCCAGGAAGGGGGCCTTCACTGCCCTCCAGAAGGCTGCACCATCCTTAGACGCAGAGGTCTCTTGCAGGGTTTGCCAGAGCTCCTCTCTTAGCACCTCCTTACATACTTTAATCGCGTTTTTATAAACCCTCCTTGCCTCTCTTAGTGCAGGCTGGTTTCTAGGTGTTTCATGGGTCAGATTTTTTAAAGTTACATATGCCCGCGCACACTTTGTATCAAACCATCCCTTTGTCTCCCTAGATGATTTTGTCTTTTGTACCAATAAAGCCTCTTTTATGACCCTTGTAATATGCCGGAAGGCGGTCAGAACTAATTTGTGTGTTACATTTTCATCTAGAATGGCCACAATCTCAGAATTACTATTTATCACAATCTTCTTTGTGGTTTCTAGTGGGTCCACCATCAACCACTTCAAGGAGTAGCCATTCATTCTGTTTATTACCAGTTTTTGTGGGGCAAGAATAGATTTGAGCCCAAAATTTGTTTGTTGTGTTAATTGTGTGAGGGAAATACTCTGTGGAAAGTGATCACTCAAGATAATATCATGAGTGTCAAATGACTTCATTCTAGTCGCATATCTATTTGAAATGAAGATATAATCTATTATTGTAGAGTATCCTCTGCCATTGAAAGTACTTTTAAAAGGAGGGGGTTTGACGCTTATCTCATTAGTAAAACCCAGATCGTGGCCACACAATATTTCATTAAGAGCTTCCCTGTAATGTGAATGTGGGAAATGGGTATCGCTGTTCCCCTCTTTAGTCATAATACCACATACATCCTTTCCATTATTTGGGCACAATACTATATTAAAATCCCCCCCCCAAATAATAAACACATCCCCTTCCCTTTCACATTGAATAGATTTCAAATCATTGTCTAGTTTTTCCAAGATCATCCTGATCTGATCCAATTGGGCATTGTTATAGAAATTTACCAAAGCGACTCTATGCTTATTATCAATATACAATATCAACACTTGGTAATATATTTCCACATATTTCAGTTCTATTTTTCTGACCTTTATCATGTTAGATATATGGATGGCTAGACCCCCCTTTGACCTCCCATGATTCCCTGCCACAGCTGCCGTGTGATAGGTTCGGTAGCCATTTATGTGAACAGCCTCCTTTAGCCACGTCTCTTGGAAGCACATGATGGAGTACTCTAATATAAACTCGCACCACAGTGGATTGGCCAACTTTGATCATAGCCCCGATACGTTCCAGTAAACCAGTTTTGTTACCTTGGTATCATTTCTACATGTTCGATTTATCATGGTCACATCTACAATTTTTGCAATAGGGACGATAGATGGTAACTGTGACTGACTTTTCTCTAGAATCGGTACAATGTCCTCTACCAATTGACTGGTTGTAGGCACCACCTTGGTCATCTCGGGTTGTACTGGGATTTCAGCCACAATCAGTGGAAGTTGCTGTGTGCTATTTGAATCTGTGTAGTGTTTAAAAGGCCTATAGGTATTTAGTTTAATAGGCATATTATTAACTACAGCCTTCTTATTTCCATAATGTGGAACTACCTCCTTTTCCAGTCAGTCTATCTCTTCTAAATTATTGAGACTGTCGAGTCGGTTTGTTACTTGAACATTGTACCTAGGGTAGCTCTCACCTACATAATTCCTGTTCGTATTTATATTTCCCAGTATGTTTAGTGGTTGATAGAAATGACCTAATGGAACAACATTTATATATTGGGAGCTAATAAAATCACTCCCTACTCACTCTAGAATAGTTCTCACCAAGTAAGGGGAACCAAATGTCCCCTACAAGGGCTTTGCGGGTTTTACCTACCCAAGCCATTCTCCTAACCATTTTAAATTCAGAAAAAAGGGCCCTGTTTAATCCAGTCCTAGTGCTCAACCAGTGTAGGGATTTGTTTCTCAGTGCAACCCAGGATTCATTTTCATGGTTAGAGAGCTGCAGGACATTTGCCAAAATTACAGTGTAGGGAGTTGCTTCTGGAGGGAGATCTAAGGCTCGTGCAGTAAATTCGGTGTTAACCTTTGGGATACACGTGGTATTAAAGTTGAATTGACTACTGTGTGGGGGGGATGTCATTTGATTCCCTCCCCTGATAGTTTCTCTGTGCTTCTCTTCGTCCACTATAGTTTTGATAGGATCTTTCTAAACCAAGTTGGGTTTTTGCCCCCAGTGTTCCTATCTGGTTATCCCTATTTACCTGATTTGCTTGCTTTGACTCTTCTTGTCCCCACTCCCTTATGGTTTGCAAATTTACCACTTCTGATGACATAGTATTTGATACTCTAGTCGTCCTCGAGCTTACGGAGTCCCCGCTTTCAGTCTTGTCTTTGTTACTGTGGGGGGTGTTTTTCCCGAGAAGTTTCTCTAAAGCTACCTCTATGGTTTTTAACCTCTCCCCCATCTTAGCTAAGGACTCTTTAACAATACTCTCTAGCCCTTCAGTTTGCACAGAAACTCCTCTTAAGTCGTCCCTTGAGCAATAAGGCTCCTTGGGGGTTAGTAGTTTCAAATTCTGACCTACTTGTGATGAGATTAATGCTTTTTTTTAGCTTTATCACCCTATTTTTGCGGTTTTGTACTCTGTGTTTTTTGAGATAGGAGATCCCCTTGTGGTACCCTATTTTCATCCCCCGGGTTTCTTGAACGCTTTAACCGGGGTTGGGATTCACTGTCCTCATCACTAACCCACACATGATCTGAATCATTTTGCACACATCCATTTTTATGGGAAACACTTTCAGTTCCATTAGATGTTAGAGTTCTCTCTATTGATGTTTTCTCAGCATTCAGGCTTTCTCCTCTGGCTTCTGCATTTAGAGTCTCTTCAACAGTGCATATTTGTTTTTCAATTGCCCCCATCACCCCCGTCAGGTAATTCAATAAAGATGAATGTGAACTTGTAGCCTTCTTGGGCTCAGCCTTCTTGGAAGGTCCTTTGTTGGCTTCCGCCTTTCTTTTCCCCATTTTAATGTTTATTAATAGTACAAACCAGCACTCAGTATAGATATTAAGTCTGCTGTTAAGTCTATTGATGTGCTGAAAGGGAGCAAGAAGCTTATAATTAAGGCAGCTGAAACCAGTCAGATGCTTGTCCGATCGAGATTGACAGAGATTGTGTGAAACCTGCTGTAAATAGAGGCTACTGAGTACTCACCAAACAGCAAGACTCTGATCATGGAAAACCAAGAGGGGTGGCCCAGCCCGGCCTCCTCCGGTCTATGGTGGGCTAAGACGGGCCTGTCTTGGCCCGGACTTTGCCCGGGCCACGCCCGGGCACATCCCCACGCACATCCCACGCTGCGGGACACCTCTGCCTCTCTTTGTAGCGCTCCTGTGCTGGAAACTCCCGCCTCCAGAGGGTCAAGGACTCCTGGTTAAAGTGGCAGTGCGATGTGCAAAATGTAGCGTTGTCGTCCATGAGGGTCCCGCGCTGCGGGACGCCTCTGCCTCTATTTGTAGCGCTCCTGCTCTGGAAACTCCCGCCTCCAGAGGGTCAAGGGCTCCTGGTTAAAATGGCAGTGCGATGTGCAAAATGTAGCATTGTCGTCCATGAGGGTCCTGCGCTGCGGGACGCCTCTGCCTCTCTTTGTAGCGCTCCTGCACTGGAAACTCCAGCCTCCAGAGGGTCAAGTGCACTACTCATTTGGGGATGAAGTCCCTTTGGCTGCTGAGGGTCAACGGCAACCAAGAATCCCTATTGTTAGCACCAGTAAGTCCCACACAGTGAGATTGCTGAGACCTCATGAGAGGTACCACCCCTTTCTCAACCACTCTGTAGACAGGCCTCCTGGTGCACTACTGGTTGGGGGATGAAGTCCCCTAGGCTGCTAAGGGCCGCTGGGGGCCAAGAACTCCTATTGTTGTCACCATTAAGTCCCACAGAGCAGGATTGCTGGGACCTCGTTGGAGGCCCTGCCCACTTACTCCACCACTCTGCAAACGCACCTCCTTTCATTACTGGTTGGGGGATGAAGTCGCTTTGGCACTTGCAGAGTGGAGTTTATCACCTACCCCTAAAATAAAAGTGAGAAACTAGCAGAAAGTGGCAAAATAAAGGCGAGAAGCAAGCAGAAAGAGGCAAAATAGAGGTCAGAAGCCAGCAGCAAGAGGCAAAATAAAGATGAGAAACAAGCAGAGTCAAATTAAAGCTGAGAAACAAGCAGCAAGAGGCAGAATAAAGGTCTGTAGTGAGCAGAAAGAGGCAAAATAATGAGCAGAATGAGCACAAAGAGGCAAAATAGAGAGCAGGATCGAGAAAAACAAGTTGAAAATGAGCAGTGGAGGCATAAAACCGAAGGAAGCAGAGGGTAGCGGACTGTGGGCAAGTTGAACAGGAGGACCGTCACAGGGGAACTGGCACAAGGACCTCCTCCTGTGTGCCCCCCTACTTTTTAGGTCGAGCATTCGAGACCTCTTGTATATACTTTAGTATATACTTTAGTATATACTTATATGTGTATGTACTTTGTGGGCCCTGGAGATCAGCCCTGGGACTTGTCTGCTTCCGCTTAGGGACTTTTTTTGTGTTCAACTGCCTCTATTTAACTGTCTTGATAGAAAATGACCAGCAGAGGTCAGTAAAATACCAGAATTGCTTTCTACTGAGGGACTTTCTTTTTTATTTTTCTGGCAACTGCCTCTATTTAACTTTCTTGATAGAAAACCACCAGCAGAGGTCAGTAAAATACCAGAATCACTTTAGCATTCTCTAGATTCCAGTCCATAGAAATTGTCTTCCACAAGCACCCGTAGACAATAATATTTTTTTCAAATCTTGTATTTTCAGTGATATGACCACCGAAGGTCCTGCTTTTATATTAAAAACAGAGCTTTGGACTATACCATTTCCCGCTGAAAGGCAATATTTCTCTCCATGTGTTCCCATACCTGGCGTGTCACGCAGTTTGGTGCTTACTTTCCCTCCATGTTAAAGAACAGTAGCTGTTTCAGCACCCAGGCTAAGGTGCTGCATAGCAAAATACATATAAGGTCCCAAAGGCGAGACCGATTGCATTGCAAATGCTTGTTTTACCATGCACCCACTGACAAATCCATCTCAGACACCCACCATCCACTCACTCACCCACTCAGAGGCACATCCATTCACTCAAAGACCCACTCAGACACTCTTGCATCCAGTCACAGACCCACTCAGATACTCATGCACACACTCAGACACTCACACACCCCACTCACAGATCTATACAGGCACTCCTACACCCACTTACACAGCCATGTACACACCCATACAGTCACTCACATACCCACTCACAGACCCATACAGCCACTCACACACCCACAAACCCATTCACCCACCCACTCAGAGACCCATGCAGCCATTCATACACACACCCACCTACCTATACAGCCACTCACACACCCACTTTCAAAGGTTACAGGTTACAGTTAGGAAATACAATTTTTTTTAAAACGTTGAAATCCACTGAAAAAAACAAAGGTTACAAGGATGTTATAGGTAGGAAATAGAATTGAAAAAACTGTAGAAATTCACTGAAAAAAACAAAGGTTACAGGGATGTTACAGTTAGGCTCAGATTTCACTTGTACAAAATCAGTGAAATTCAGCAGCTATAGTTACCTGATCTAACTATAACTTATGCCCCGCAATGCACTGCTTATGATCGCACATATTACATCACTCATGATATGGTCAGTGACATCACTGATGACATCTCAAATGACGCTCCAAACGCTAGGGGTTTGCCCTACTGATCCCACTACATCTGGGCAATAGGTAATACATGAAAAAAGTGACAATGTGTGAGAACAAATTAAGAACAACTCACTCAAATAGAGAAAATATGAATTGTTCACTATTCTTGGGTATCATTATCCCAAACAACATGTATTTATTTCTGACATCACAAGTAAAACTCCAGATCCAAGTATGAAAAATTATATTTTTCTCTCACAAATCAACATTCAGTATATTACCAGTACAATACATCTCAAATAACATATATATCTCCAACAACGATTAAACAAACAAATACTTTTTGCTCTTTTTCTCTCCACACCCAAACATTAGTTTATATACGTTGCTGCAAAATGTAATAGTCCATAGCAGTCTTCACAGAAGGTAGTCCAACATTGATGCACACAGGAGAGATTAACGAGGCCCTCAACAAATCCGTGGTGTGTATCCAGAGCATATATACACTGTAGCGGTTAATCAGACTATTCCATTTGAAAGTCGACGCATTTCAGCCCCTTAATTTGGGCCTCATCAGGACGAGGGTAGAAGAAAAAGATCATCAACTAGCTTGCCATGTAATTGTTGCATAAGTACTTCTCTCTACACGATGGAAACCGATAGCTGCCACAAATCACCTCTATGTATCAGGGTCAGGCCGAGCAAAGAACGTAAATTATTCATCCATCAAACACCAAGCTATAGCGTTTCCTTCCCTGCAGTGCGATAATTTTCTCACGCAGTGATCCAGCCCACAAAAAATGAAGCACGTCCCGAGGGGAGGCTCAAAGCAGGGACTGGAGCATTTTTAATGGATGCCTCTGCTCTGCATTCGGATTAGCACGGAAGTGCCTGAAAGGTCACATGGAAGCAACATATCAAATGACATCACTGATGACATCATCGTTAGAACCACTCACACACCTACTCACACCCCCATAACCCTCACATACACCCATCCACACAACCACTCACATACCCATTCACAGACCCATACTCACTCACTCATACAGCCACTCATACAACCACTCACTCTTCCATACAGCCACTCAAACAGCCTCTCACAGAACAATACAGACACTCACACACCCACAAAACCACTCACGAACCCACTCACAGACCCATGCAGCCACTCACACACTCATTCACACATCCATAAAACCACTCACATACCCATTCACACACCTACACAGCCACTGACACAACCACTCACTCACCCATATAGCCACTCACATAGCCATTCACTCACCCATACACCTACTAACAGAGCTACTAACTCACCCATTCAGCCACTTCCTCATCCATTCACTCGTCTACAAAACCACTTACATACTCATTCACACATCAATACAATCACTCACATGCCCACTCACTCATTTATACAGCCACTCCCACAAATACTTATTGTGCAAAACAGCCACTCATACACACACTCACTTACCCATACACACAGTCAAACAGCCACTCATTTACCCAAACATCTACTTACACACCCAGTCACTCACTGATAGAGCCATTCACACAGCCATTCAGTCACCCATACACTCACTCTCAAACACACTCATCCACCCATAGAGCCATTCACACAGCCACCATAGTCACTGATAGAACCACTTGTATACATACTCACCCATCCATACAGCCACTCACACAGTCACTCACTCACCCATACAGCTACTCACAAATCAACTTACCCAGCCATACAGCCACTTACACAGTGACTCACACACCCATATAGCCACTGAGACACCCACTCCCACACTGATACAGACAGTCACAGTGCCACTCAGATGACATATATTAGAAACAGTATCATTCATTAGTAGTACAACTACTATACTAACCTAACTTTTGTAGTAGGTTAGTATATATGTTTAACACTCATAAACTCATAGAAAATGCTTACACTCACTGGATGACGTCATCAGTGATGTCATCAGTGATGTCATTTGAGATGTCATCAATGGTGTCATCAGTGATGTCACTGACCATGTCATGAGGAGATGCTGCCCCACGAGGCTGACACCGAAAGGTGCTTTTCATGCCGCCCCTATTTTTGTCAAAATGCTAAAGGGAATCTATATTTGAATTTTATTGGAATTGAAGTGGTCAACTGTGGGGGAAATAGTTTTTAAGTGATTTGAGCAGGAAATTGTACTTTCTGCACTTGAACTTTATACCCCTACCATAGATTTGCCTAAAACAGGTCAGCGCTCTAGTGGTTGGGGCTACCCTCACTACAAGAACAGCAAGGTGCATCAAAGGCAAGCCTGTATGCGCCCGTCCGCGCCCAACCGGGACCACGGGCCAGGGACCGTGTCTCAACTTTCCCACATAGAAGCATACTCTAGGGATTCACTGCTCAATCTAAGAGGGGCACTTACTGAGAACTGCACCACTCAATGGAACTCTTTAAGGTAGACAAAAACTGAAAAAACTGCCTTTATAGCTTCTTACTTGACTCTTCTCTTAGGATCCCCTCATTATCTCAGCCGACAGGGAGCATGTTTCTGCTTAACTGTAGGTCTCTTCCATGTCACAAACTGGACATATTCTCTTTTCTGGAAGACACAAAACCAGATGTGATTGATCCAGCGGTGTACTAACAGCAGATACTCCACTACCATATACACACCTGGGCCCATATAACTACTTCCACTAAACAGCAAGTAGACCGCTGGAACTTAGTTTATGATTTTCATAATTCAAGATCTAGTTATTTCTTTCCCTAACCAAACCTTTCACTGATCAATTAGTTCTTTCCTCCGGTCAATGGACCATTAGTTGGAACTAGTTGATGGTGATAATTAACATAACTTATTAAACATTTCTCGATTAAATGAAATAATCACAGACTCGGGAAGTTTTTAAAACTTTATCTAAATTAATTGCGTGTGAACCATCTCAAACGTTTCAGTACAAACACCCTCATTCGCAAGAGTGTCAATTCAATCAAGTTTCAAATAGGCATTAGCAATTCAGATCCACACAATAACTAAGCTCAGAAAGAAGAGGACAGAGAGAGAAGAACATCTATCAATACGATATATTTATATTTACCAAGTATGGTGTGAAGACCAACCCCCTGGCCAAAGGGCTGGTAAGGGTCCCCCGGGATAGATCAGGAGACAAAGACTTCAGGACAGGAATCAGGCAGGATACTTCACCTCTCTAAATACCGATGACTGCGTCGCACCCCTCTCTGACACTCTCTTCCTCCTCGTGGTTCTTCCGCGATCTTCTTTCTAACCCAATTAAGTTAAAAAGATGGCTCTGCATTCGATTTCTTCATCAGCGTCTCACTGCATCAGCACCACCCTCAACGCCGACAGCATCCCGAGCTCTGCATCGCCTCAGCTAAAAAGCTAAACTAACTAACTAAACTACCTCAATTATACCTTTCCATAGCCATGTACCACCCATTAATGTTTCAATTTTACAAAATACTAACTCTGATTGGACAGGCGAAGGGGGGATGATCGTCACACCATGCTTACATTTCACTTATTTCTTTAAACCATTGTATTCAAATCCCTCCCCTCAAACTTTATTAAATCATTTCCTTTCCCATACATCTCCAAACTTTATTAATCCAAAATGTTGCAACGTTATGAATAAAGCTCCTTCATATGAACTCTTCACCCTTATGTTCCCAGGGCACATCTTCGCTGGCCTTGGACGTGTGACAAGTCCTTACTCATCATTTCGTATTCTCTCTCTAGTACGCATGCGTAGGGTCAAGTCAGTCAGCTTGATTCAGACAAATGTAGAGGGCCCAAAGGCGCACTAATAATAAAGTCAAAGGAAGGAATGTTATTTTCAAAAATAAATGGTTTCACTGTACACCACCAACCTCCACTCTAACCCACTTCATTTATTATTATTCTTTCTGCATTTGCGTTAGTATAAAACTTATATTCTATTTCAACTAAGCAGGTGCCATGCATGTGAGCTTTCAAGCGGCCATTTTATCGTTTATTGCGCAGGCGCAAGATTTTCCCTCCACGCAGTACGTCATACTACGTAGTTGTAGTAGACGCATGCGCAGTAAAGATCCCTTGTTAAAGTGCGTTTTAGTCCTTCGTTCATGTTATTGCCGTTAGTAAACACATAGGCAAGTTTCCTTGTCCCGCGAGTCTTTTTCTAAATGCGATTTATTAATTACAAACACGTCGTTAGTAATTCGTTAGTGAGTTAAAACGAAAGGATTGCTTCCGAGCAAGTCTCATTTACGAGTCCTTGCTCCATCATGATCTTCCTTACGAAGACATGGCTCCAACTATATTAGGCCAGGTAGCACTAGTCGTATCGACTAATGCCTAGTTAGCCTGAAGTGCTGGAGATATGTTCAGGATATGGTGGTCCTGGAGAGGCTAGACAGTGATCATAATGCTCTTAGTCTATCTCTGATGGGGATTTCTACCAATATTAGGCCATCTTATGAACGTAGGGAAGTTGGGAGTATTAAACTCTATAATATTAGCAAGGCTATTAAATGGGGATGGGTTCAGAAGCATCCGGAGGTCTTGGAGCCAGTTAATATCATGGCTAAGGAACAGGTGGTGATATTGGATACCCTTGCTGCGGAATGCAGGGGTCCGTTGCTGGCCAAGACTCATGAGAAGCTTTTTAACACTATAAGGGAGTCCCTGGTGCAAGATTTTAAGCGTAGCCATATGACTTGACAGGTAAACCCTTATTACAATAATGCGGGCAGGCTGGCTAAAACACAACTGTTATTAGCTGCCAAGGTCAGGAACAGACCACAGCTTGTGATATGTAGAGCCTAATATAAAAAAGAACTGGAGTCTAAGAGGGAATGGGAGGATTCACTTTGGGATGAGATGATTAATGGTATGATGCTAAAGGATAATGTAAGCTTTTGTGCTATTCTGACATTGAAAACAAATGAGGGGAGGAAGCCTGTGGAGTATTTTGTCCAACTGCAGGACTCGGTATCCCACTTCAGAAACCTAAATTTGTGCAATGATTCTGAGGCATGGGTGGATATTGATCCCCAGCTGGCTGCTAAACTAGATGGTAAAAATACCCTGGAGATTGACCTGAGGGAGACCGAGGAAGCTATTGCTTCCACTTTATTAGTGAAAGATCAGGCCCCGGCCAGATCCCAAATGAGCTGCGTAAACTAAATTTAGTGGTCTGGGGACCCTAAATGGATCACCTGCTGAGTGCTGACTCCAGTCCTTAGTAGAACCTTTTGTAGTTTGTTAGTGAGTGAGTAATATAGCAACTAAGTCATCAGCACATCAGCAGCAACCAACCAACAATTTGGTGTATGCAAATTTATGCATGCGTCCATCTATGCATTTTGAGGACTAAAATAAATGGAAATGCAGACTTAGTGAACAATTGGCCCGTCAAAGGGGTTGATTCATTGATGATTTCGAATGAGATTGAAACTTAGAAGAAGCAAATATATTTTTGGCAATTCATTTCCAATGTCTTTGGAATAGGTGGGCTAGGTCAGGTGGTACTTAGGTTTAGGATTCTGGAATCAGAATGGAACACTGGATTAATAAATAACAACTAGACGGTCCGCGATACTACTAGTCGATCAGATTAGATAGGTCAATTTTATTGCAATTGTGGTTTCCAAAAATGTTTTTAGGGTGTTTTTTAAAATATTTTATTTGTTTCACACCAATCATCAATGTTTGTCTCTTTCTTTATTATATCTTACATGATCAGCACCCAGGGGCAAAAAGACGACGGGGTCTGAGGCGGGAGCTGGAGATGCCTCCCAGGGCCAGGACCGCTCCTCTACCGAGGGCTCTGCTGCTGGCCCCAGTAAGTCCTCCTGTTGTTAATATTAATAATTATATTTCCCTAACTTTTACTGCACCTAATTTTTTCCGAACTATTATTTTCGTTTCCTAATTCTATTTATTACCAAATCTTCTTCGATCTATCTGTTTCTAAATTCTTGTTATCCCTGCCTCTAACTGCCTCTGACTCTGTACTACTACTATTAGTCTGTCTGTAGCTTGCCTAGTTGGCCACTCTTTGGGGCATATTCTCAAGGAGCTATCGCCGAGTTATCGGCACTTTAACGCATTCAAAGTCACGCTAAATTCATTGCCCCATTCACAAGCTGGTGCTAACAGCCCATAACACCAGTTTTCCTGCGAAAGCAGTCGCAAAAAACATCGCCACAGATGACCCCGGCAACTAACGCTAATGAGATGCAGAGTAGGCGTTCCCGAGCAAAAAGCCGCGACAACACCACAACGCAACATTCTCAACGACCAGCCACATCGGCGATAGGAACATAAAACAGGCGATACAGCGCGTTACCAGCAGGAAATTAACACCTGCTCTGACCCGGTGCAAAGTCGGACGTCAGCCTGCACAAGAAAAGGGAGCCCAGCCCACAGCCACACCTGAAGAACAACAGATGCCATGGAGCCACTCACCATGCACCCCGGAGCCCCGAGAGGGCAACAACACCCACCGCCACCACCCCCAGGACCGCCACCCCCAACGGACCCCCCGGACCACCACAGAGGCAGCGCAGACAAAGACAGCGGACCTTCAGGAAATGCACCAGCCCCACAGACCTAACACCAGACAACGTCAATGCCCACTACAGGCTCAAAAGGACAACCATCCACTGCATCCTGAACATCATTGCCCACAGGCTGACGGTACCAACACAGCGGACAACCAACATCCCTCCGCAGACAAAGCTGCTGGCTGTGCTGCACCTGTTGGCCTCTGGTATACTCCCAAACAACAACCGCCCGAGTCGGAGGAGTCTCACAGCCAGCCCCATCCAAGTTCCTCACACCTGTCCTGGATGCCCTCACCAGCTAGGGACCCCAGCACCCATACGTCCCCCACAATGGGCAGGAACAGCTGGAAACCAAGCAAGGACTATACGCCATAGCTGGATCCCCGCACGTGTCGGGGGCAATAGACTGCACACTTGTCCCACTTGTGCCCCCTGCCAACACCGCACACAATACCCCAACAGAAAGCACACGCATACCATCAACGTGCAGGCAATAGTGGACCACAGGGGACTCCTCACCAAGGTCATGGCGAACTACCCAGGCAGTGTGCATGATCCCTTCATCTTCCGACAGTCCAACATCAACCAGCGCTTCCAGGATGGCACCCATGGGAATGCACTGCCCGTTGGCAAGTACCAAATGAACACACCACACACCTCAACCCCACAATCATGCAACTCACAACTCTGGCACTGCACACGTCACAAAATCACATACAACATGCCAAACAACATGCCCCCCCACCAGACACAACAGCACAATTTACTGTGGCAACCTTGGTCAGCCATGTACATGAGCCATCGACGGCATGGCACCTCAGCCACACAATGCCGGAATGTGGGGAGAGGTGGGAACCAGGCATGTGCGAAGGAGGCAAGTGACCCATGAATGAGTATGTACACAATGCCAAGTGTGGCGGAGATGTGCTGGACAGACTGCAGTATGCAGACCACAGACACAGCCATGTCTACATGCACTGCTGGTGTTTGGAGTGTAGTGGACAGGGGACGCAACCATGTCACGCCAGCCAGTGGGGAAGATCGCGGAAATGTAGCTTGTGACATCCCCCCTTGAAGCGTGTGCGGAGTGGGCTTGCCCGGCGTATGCCAGTCTGGCATGGGGGTGTGGATGATCATCCCGTGGCCCTGGGTGTGGTTCAGTACTGGAAATGTGCAAAGGCATGTGTCTCTGTCGCAGTGTGGGTCTCCGTTGGGGAGTGTTGGTGGGCCCTGATGGGACTTAGACACCCACGTTTGTGATCTGGTTAGGCTTCCATGAGGTAGTACCCCACCCGCACATGTTCGGCCACCCCCTTCTGGCAGTCTGACACCTGGCCTTGGAATGCGATGTGTGCTTGGGTGGGCTGCTGGGAGCCAGCAGGGGTGGTGGGTGCGTCCAGCTGTGTTGTCTGTGCAGGGGGTGGGGTATCCTCGATGCAGCGGTGCTGCCCTGCTCCTGGAGGTCGATTGCCTAAGATGTCCATGGACTGTTGTGGGGTGTAGGTGTCGGAAGTGTGGTGGTCCTCTTCAGCATCACTGTAGAGTTGTCTGGTCTGCTCTGCTGGAGGTGTTGTTTGTTCCTCTGCAATGTGAAGGGGAGATGCTTGTTGACATTGTGTTGGCATGTATGTTGCCGCATTGTTCAAGTTTACATTCAGACTTCATGACAATGTACATTGTGACTGTTTGGGAGGGGCGGACTATTTGATGCGGGACAGTGGACATTTGGACTACATGACGTAGGTGAGGTTGTACACGTACATTTGCATCTCACAGTTTCCTGCTATGTCAGATGTGATTGGCCATTTTCTATGCACAGGCGGACCCAGTTGTGTCCTCTGTTCTGCAGTGTAGGTGTTGGGCTGTGTACCACATTGTCGTCCATGTGGGTGTGCTGTAATTGCTATGTGTGTGTGCTGCTTTGTGTGGGAGTCGCACCTGCAGCTGTGATTTTGCTGCCCCTTATCCCTTGGAGGCGGTGTGCCTTTGGCTTTTGTGCTTTTGAGGTGCTGTAATGTTGGCGACTTGGGTCATTTGTGCTCTTGGACGGTTTTTGTACTCTTGTGCATTGTTTGTGTGCAGATGTGTTGTTGACATCAGTGGTTGTTTGTGCAGGTGGATGTGTCAGAGTGTGACCTGCTCCTTTCCGGATGTGGTCCACACTCAGCCACCTCAGTCTCGTGGCGTGCACAGTGTCATGGTGATTGTACTCCAGCCATGCTGCTGGTCATGTGGTGTCACTTGCATTGTCAGTGTGGCTCTCACATACGCATCTTTGCTGTGTTTCGCACGGGTGCATGTGTGTGTTGTGTAATTGGTGATGTGTGGGGTGGGACCCCTTTGGGCACATGGTGAACGGGGGCCTACTTGATGTTTGTATGTGTGCTGCAGAGTGCCACGGGGATCAGGGACATGAGTCAGACCCAGGGTTATTGTGGGTGTGCGGTGTGCTACACGTCATTGTGCATGTGTGCCATTGTGCCTTCCCCCGTCCCCACAGTCCCTGTTCGTTACTCACCCTGTTGCTGTTGTGTCAGGTCATGTCGAGCAGTGTCCGGACTCCCGACTCCTTGCACCGTCTCCACACTGATGACTGTGGGCGCCATTTGCTCCAGCTCCTCCTGTGGCGCAGGACTCCCACCTCCATTCGCCGTTGCTGCCTTCCTGTTGGCAGGGGGTTTCTGCTTGGTTTGGCTTTTCACATCGTGCCGGCGCATCTTGGCCTCCTCGGCACTCCGACTGCATTCACGATGGGATGCCATTTTTCCGTCTGTATTGCCAATGACACGGTGTTGGTGATGGACAGTTGTTGGTGCTCTGTCACCTCCGTGACGACGATCGGGTTTTCCTGCGGACTGTACCCCATCTGCCTCTTCCTCTTCTCCTTGGCCTTCCCCGACCCAGAGGTTCATTGCTGGTGGTCTGTGGGGCTTGTGGGGTTCGTGTTGACCTGGGCACTCGTTCCGGGTGCATCCATGTTGCTGCGCAGTTTGATTTGTTTATGGTGTGTTTTTCTTGTTCAGCTTTTATGGTGCATTTTCCCGCCAGACAAGTGGGGATTGCAGGCCTATCGCTGGTTGTCGCTGTTTTTTTTTTCGTGGTTGGCCTCATCGCAACTTTATTCGCGTTGGTGTTTCGCATTTGCTCGGCGTCGCGTTGTTTTTAACGCGGTCATTTGACACGTTATCGTGGGACTATCGAATGGTGACGCCAGGTTGAGAATGCTACGTTAACACGGCGTTGTTTTCCCGCGATGGACTGCGATGTGAGAAGTTGCGTTAAGCTAAACTTGCGGTGGTTATCACACGTTCTTGTGAATATGCCCCTTTATTTTTAAAAAGTTTTAAAACTCAGATTCACCAATAGCTCTAGCCACTGAGTCCAGTCCTTTTGGTTGTTCTCTACTTAGGGGCCGATTCCGATCTCGGTCGGAGGCGCACCTAACGCCATTCGGTCTGGAAAAAAGCCATGCGAATGCCTGTTTCCCGACCGATCCGCACATTAATCCGAACGAACAAGTACGATGCGCACAACAGCACAGATTCCGACCCAGTCGTACTCACCCAATCCAGGTCCTGATCCCCGACCGAGCCGGATCCGTAAAAGCAGATACGAGTTGCCCGGAAGCCAAAAAGCAGCCCCGTCCGGCCGGACAAGTACGATGCGTTTCCCGTACGCGCCGAACCCGTCGCTACGCACGGCACGTCAAAGCATCCGGGAGAGGCGCACATAAGCTCCGATTCGCGCCACAACACGATCCACGGCTACGAGACGAACACGCAAGCGACGAGGACGAGGCGAAGCAACGACAAAGACGAACTAGACGAACCAACCATGAATCCCATCGTTCCGATCCTACCAATATTCTACATCTAATACCGGAACAGGCACGGACGCGTACGGCGCAGAAGGTAAGTCAGACACCAACCACGAAACCAAACTACACGTACCAGACATATCACACACACACAGAGGGATGCAGAAATTACTTACGCCAGAAACAGCAGCACCATAGGGGCAGGATGCCCATCACCAATGCCACATATACACATAGGGGCCCGGATGCCTGTCACTACTACCACCTCTACCCAGGGGGGACTGGATGCCTACCACTACTACCACCACTACCCAGGGGGTACCAGGTGCCTACCACTACTACCACCTCTACCCTGGGGGTGCCAGGTGCCTACCACTACTACCACCTCTACCCATGGGGGGCTGGATGCCTGTCACTACTACCACCCTTACCCAGGGGGTGCCAGGTGCCTACCACTACTACCACCTCTACCCAGGGGGTGCCAGATGCCTACCACTACTACCACCTCTACCCATGGGGGTGCCAGGTGCCTACCACTACTACCACCTCTACCCAGGGGGTTCCAGATGCCTACCACTACTACCACCTCTACCCATGGGGGTGCCAGGTGCCTACCTGTTAAACCTTCACTCACCTGAAATCCAGGTCGTTCAACTTGAGAGATGTGAAGATGTTTCTCACCTGCCCTTAAGAATTCACTCCCGACCAAACTGAATTAGTAAACACAGCCGGTAAGAAGTAAAGTCCCAAGGGAAGGGGAATAGGGACAAAATAACAAACAGACAGAAACACTCCAAATTCCTGCTTCAGACAGCTTTGGATATTCTTGCTTCTATGGATTGTGTTTCTATAAATATAAAACATGAATAACACTATTTTAGCTTATGACTTCAGACTGGTGATTATTGTTTACCTATTTAACAAACAATTCAAACATATACCTCTCAATTCTGGGCTTGTCTCCACCAGAACATTATTCATGAAGTTATGCAAATAAAACTCAGTTATTTTCTGTAAAGAAATAAGCACACCTTAGTATTTATCATCAAACATTAATACTTCCATAAAATCCTATATTGTCCATTGTAACTCACTCTGGAGAAAATACCAGTTTAGCAACAAAAAGGGGTCTCTTTTCAATAATTATATGCTTTTTTTATCTTTCAGGTTCATCATATCAAAAGGATTGGATTCCTGAGACAAGTAAGTATTTGTGCTGGTTAAGTCTGTGAGATGAAATAACGCTTATAAAGGTCACCTTCAATATGAGCTGACTCAAGTTTCTATGCGCGCTTTGATTTCTCAATGGTTAATGTCTTTAGTTCTTGAAACTAAAAATAAACGAGCACCTTGCCTCTAAGATTTGTTTGCTAATTCACAAACCATATGCGAAGCACACTGTCACGAAGGTTTTCATCAAATAAAATAGTCAAATGAACTTACTTGTTCCACTCGCGCTTTATGTAATTAACTGCAACCTTACTTTTCTTTTTAGAATGGGGGCGCCTTTCCTAAGGAGACCGGAAATGCCACAAACTGGATTTCTTTGTTGTTCGGGGAAGAGTAAAGGTGTCGAACCGGAAAGCTGTCAAGAAGTCAGGGTTGCTGTGGAGATCTTTCCGATGCCAGCAGACGACGAAGGATTCACAGAAGCAGGAAGGACTTCAGGTTAGAGAAGGAAATAACGAGCACAAGCACGTTTGCTAGTGCGCCCATGGTTTAAATAGTCTTCAGGAGGGTGGGGTTCTCTAACGCCAAGGAGAAAACGTGCTGCACATGCACCAACAGTCTTATTAAAACAACGTGCCTGATTAAAGATGCAGCACATGAAATAACGGACGTTTCCACACCTGCTTACATCTTTTGTAATGTTTCAATGCACCAAAGGCAGATTTTTATGAGATTAAGCACCAAGAAGTACAAACAAGCATTGGCAAAAAACAAACCTGAATGATTGTCAAATAGCCTGACATGGACAACAAACAAGCATTGTCAAATACAAATGAAACACTTATGAATCAGACCCTTCTCTTTATGGTTCTTTATGAGGTTAAGCATGGTTCTTTATACAAAACCCTAACAGTCGCTCCCTCAAAGGCCGTCCTACCAGACGAGGTTTTTGTGGATATCGCAAATAAAATTGTCTTACTAGTTTCGGCGCATGAACGAATGACGCTGACTCCCAAGAATTCTCTGTGGCATCATACCCTTTCCAAGCTATTAAATAATAAAGCTTTCCTTGGATTCGTTTTGCATCCAATATCCTCTGTACCTCATACTCTAAATGTCCATCAATGGGAATGGGAGGAGGTGGGGGTTCTGACCGGGTGTCTGGATTATAGGGTTTTAATAAGGAAACATGAAAGGTAGGATGTATGGCATAATCAGAAGGCAATTCCAATTGCACAGTCACTGGATTTATAATCTGTTTTATTGGAAATGGTCCTATGTATCTTGGTAGTAGTTTTCTTGATCCTACTATGTTCAAATTCTTCGTTGAAAGCCACACCTTATGTCCAATTTGGTATTTTGGGGCATCTAATCTATGTTTGTCTGCTTGCTTTTTCATTTCATCCTTGTATTTCTTTAGATGTTTCCTTGCTTTTTCTTGAATGCCTAATAAATTAGAGAGTCGTTCTGTGACAACTGGGGTTGAGGTAGGGATTATTGTTATAGGTAATACTCTTGGGTGGTAACCATTTAAAAAATAAAATGGCGTACACTGTGTTGCTGAATGTACATTGTTATTATAAATAAATTCAGCAATTGGTAATGCTCTATCCCATTCACTGGTAAACTCAGCCATTAAACATCGTAAGGTTTGTAATAACGTTTGGTTTGCTCTTTCCGTTTGACCATCGGTCTCAGGATGAAAGGCTGTGGAAAGAGCTATTTCCATTTTTAGACTTTTACACAAGTTAGTCCAAAATTTAGAGGTGAACTGACTTCCTCTGTCCGAAACAACTTTAGTTGGCAAGCAATGTAATCTCACTATTTCCTTGATAAAAATGTTTGTCAATTCTACTGCAGTAGGAAGTTTAGATAGTGGTATGAAATGTGCCATTTTAGACAAATAATCTACTACTACTAGAATTGTTGTATACTTGTTTGCTATAGGTAAATTAGTTATAAAGTCCAGACTGATTGTATGCCAGGGACTTGGAGGAGTAGATATTGGTTGTAATAAGCCAGTAGGTGCCTTATGTGAAGATTTATTTCTGGCACAGACAGGACAAGTGTTTACATAATTCTTAATATCAATGATCATGGAGGACCACCAAAAATGTTTTTTACAATTGTCTAAAGTTTTTGGTAACCTGGATGACCAGCCAAAATTGAGTTATGATGCCATGTCATAACCTGCTCTTGTAAGTCTTTGGTTGGAACTAGCAATAGTGAGTTGTGGTAAAACAAACCTTCCTGTATTGAATTTTGAGGATCTTTTAACCACGTTTGTGCGTTCAATTTGAAATGCTCTGTTTTAACTGCTTTCATAAAATCATTTTGAACGACTGGGGCCAATATTTTTGTGGAGGAATGATAGGGGACCTATTACTTCTTTTTAGATTCATTTGTATAACCATATCTAGACAGAATATCTGACTGCAATTGCTGTGGACCTGGCCTATAAGTAATGACAAAATCAAAAGCACTAAAAAATTTAACCAACGCATCTGACGTGGTGTAAGTGCTTTTACAGAGCTGAAAAATTGCAAATTTTTATGATCACTAAAGATGGTTACTGGAAATTTTGTTCCCATTAAATGATGTCTCCATTCTGTGAATGCCAATTTAATTGCCAAGAGCTCCCTCTCAGCCACAGTATAATTCTGCTCAGCAGGTAGCAATTTCTTGGAATAAAAAGCTACAGGGTGTAATTGACCATCTTGAGTATCTCTTTGAGAGAGTACTCCTCCGACTGCCATCTGTGAAGCATCCGCTTCAACAAAAATGGAAGGTCTGGATCCGGGTGTTTTAACAAAGGTGCAGCGGTGAATTTATTTTTAGGAGATCGAAAGCTTGAGCTGCTTGATCAGACCAAGAAAATACCTGCCCTTTCTGCAATAACTTAGTAAGAGGTACCACCGTCTCTGCAAAGTGAGGAATAAAATGTCTATAAAAATTAGCAAACCCCAAAACTTTCTGTACTTCTTTCACTGATGTGGGCTCTGGCCAATCTTTGATGGCACTCACCTTTTTGGGTCCATCATTATTCCTGCCGGGGACAAACAATACCCAAGAAAGTCAACTGTGTCTGTATTAAAGATACACTTTTCCAATTTTGCAAACAAATGATTTTCTTGCAATTTGTTTAACACTGCTCTTACTTGATGGATATGTTCTTCCTTTGTTTTAGAATAAATGAGTATATCATCGATATAAACTATTACACAAACATCCAGAAATTCATGTAACACCTCATTAATAAAATATTGAAATGCAGCAGGAGCATTACATAAACCAAAGGGCATGACGGTGTACTCAAATAAACCAAATTTTGTTTTAAAAGCAGTTTTCCATTCATCATTCTCTTTTACTCTGACTAGATGATATGCCCCTCTTAAGTCTAATTTGGTATAAATTGTTGAATGGCGTAATTGATCTAATAGGACTGGTATTAAAGGTAATGGGTACTTATTTTTTATTGTAGCCTTGTTTAATCCGCGGTAATCTATACACGCGCGCAAACTTCCATCAGGTTTAGGGATGAAAAATAGAGGCGAAGATACCGGGAGGTAGAATGTCGTATAAAGCCTGACGCCAATAACTCATCCAAATAAGTTCTCAAATATTTAGTTTCTTCTTCTGAGAGAGCATAAACTCTACTATTTGGTAAAGAAGCCCCGGGTATTAGGTCTATACGACAATCATATGATCTATGTGGTGGCAATGAACTAGCTTTCACAGGGTCAAATACATCTTTAAAATCCTGATATTCAGGTGGGATACCAGGAGCAGATGTTATAGTGCCTGCACAATGTAAAATTGTCATAGGGTCATTAGGAGCTTCTTGATAACAAGAAGCTCGACAATAAGACGAATCTAAGGTGACTGTTCGTGAAGCCCAGTTGATTTTAGGGTTATGCATTGTTAACCAAGGTACACCTAAAATAAGACCAAAAGTAGGTGTATCAATCAAATCAAAACTAATTCTTTCTGTATGATCATTTTGACATACCATGGTAATTGGACAAGTTCTCTTGGTTATCATCCCTGAGGATAGTTCAGAACCATCCACAGCACAAACTGACTCAGGGTGGGTCTTCCATTCTGTGGGTATATGTAATTCTTGAGCCAATGTAATATCCACAAAATTCCCCGTGGCTCCACAGTCTAGTAAGACCGGGACCGACTGTCGCAATTGAGTACTAATTATCAGAATAACTTGTATCACAAAGTGTCGAGGTATTCTTGGTACAGTATTGGGTACATATTTGGAGATCTGTAGATTTTTACCACTCGTGCAAGTGACCTCCCTTCTTGACGAGTTTTTAGTTTTCCTGCTCTAGAGGATTCACTACTAAGGCATTTGTCTTTTTAGGTACCTTAGGTTTGATAGGACAATCTTTTGCAAAATGTCCTGACCGAGCACAATATAAACATAAATTCAGTTTTCTTCTCCTATCTTTCTCTTCCGTTGACATAGGTCCTTTGATTGTTCCGATCTGCATTGGTTCAGATTCTGAAAGTTTATTGTCAAATTCCTTTTTATCATGCTTTACTACTGAAAATCTAGCTTCTAACCGGGTCTTATCACCTTTTCTTTCTGCATCCTCACTGAGTGCTTGCGCCATTGCTTGGCCATCTATTCTTGCGTCCTCTTCATCCATATCTCTCAAGGAGAACCTTAATTATTGTGAAGGCTTGCGCTTCTGTTAAACCTTCACTCACCTGAAATCCAGGTCGTTCAACTTGAGAGATGTGAAGATGTTTCTCACCTGCCCTTAAGAATTCACTCCCGACCAAACTGAATTAGTAAACACAGCCGGTAAGAAGTAAAGTCCCAAGGGAAGGGGGAATAGGGACAAAATAACAAACAGACAGAAACACTCCAAATTCCTGCTTCAGACAGCTTTGGATATTCTTGCTTCTATGGATTGTGTTTCTATAAATATAAAACATGAATAACACTATTTTAGCTTATGACTTCAGACTGGTGATTATTGTTTACCTATTTAACAAACAATTCAAACATATACCTCTCAATTCTGGGCTTGTCTCCACCAGAACATTATTCATGAAGTTATGCAAATAAAACTCAGTTATTTTCTGTAAAGAAATAAGCACACCTTAGTATTTATCATCAAACATTAATACTTCCATAAAATCCTATATTGTCCATTGTAACTCACTCTGGAGAAAATACCAATTTAGCAACAAAAAGGGGTCTCTTTTCAATAATGATATGCTTCTTTTATCTTTCAGGTTCATCATATCAAAAGGATTGGATTCATGAGACAAGTAAGTATTTGTGCTGGTTAAGTCTGTGAGATGAAATAACGCTTATAAAGGTCACCTTCAATATGAGCTGACTCAAGTTTCTATGCGCGCTTTGATTTCTCAATGGTTAATGTCTTTAGTTCTTGAAACTAAAAATAAACGAGCACCTTGCCTCTAAGATTTGTTTGCTAATTCACAAACCATATGCGAAGCACACTGTCACGCAGGTTTTCATCAAATAAAATAGTCAAATGAACTTACTTGTTCCACTCGCGCTTTATGTAATTAACTGCAACCTTACTTTTCTTTTTAGAACGGGGGCGCCTTTCCTAAGGAGACCGGAAATGCCACAAACTGGATTTCTTTGTTGTTCGGGGAAGAGTAAAGGTGTCGAACCGGAAAGCTGTCAAGAAGTCAGGGTTGCTGTGGAGATCTTTCCGATGCCAGCAGACGACGAAGGATTCACAGAAGCAGGAAGGACTTCAGGTTAGAGAAGGAAATAACGAGCGCAAGCACGTTTGCTAATGCGCCCATGGTTTAAATAGTCTTCAGGAGGGCGGGGTTCTCTAACGCCAAGGAGAAAACATGCTGCACATGCACCAACAGTCTTATTAAAACAACGTGCCTGATTAAAGATGCAGCACATGAAATAACGGACGTTTCCACACCTGCTTACATCTTTTGTAATGTTTCAATGCACCAAAGGCAGATTTTTATGGAATTAAGCACCAAGAAGTACAAACAAGCATTGGCAAAAAACAAACCTGAATGATTGTCAAATAGCCTGACATGGACAACAAACAAGCATTGTCAAATACAAATGAAACACTTATGAATCAGACCCTTCTCTTTATGGTTCTTTATGAGGTTAAGCATGGTTCTTTATACA
>CAWUFW010023065.1:0-82942 GCA_963921515.1 Calotriton arnoldi | reverse complement strand
GCTTGTCCTCCGTCCGACTCGGTCGTGTTTTTCGCGCCTTGCATCGTACTTTGCAGGTTGGAGTTGGCGGGTACGATTCGGTCGGATTTGTTCCGGGTGCGTGTCGGTCGGTTGGATTCGCGTGTTTTTCCGGCCGGATTGCTATTTTCCGAGCGGGTCGGTCGGTCGGCTTGGTTTCCTGACGTGTCGGTCGGATTTATCGCGGCTTGCATCGTACTTGGCGTGTCGGGCGCCACTGGTACGTGTCGGTCGGTATTTTTTCCGGATCCGAGTCGGTCGGTGCTTTTTCCGGCCCGAATCGGAATCGACCCCTAAATGGGATACTTATACAATATGATATTTTTGAATTGAATTCCATCCTATTCAGTAGTAACACGCCTGAAGAGAATAGCGTACTGAATGTTTTTCGTTCGTAGTCTGTCTTCCGATTATTTGTGGAAGCGGCCTTCAGAAAGAACGTATTTATTATTTTGTACAATCCTCGTTGTTAATTCAAATGTACACTGTTAACAATTTTAAAATTTAAATTGTAATGAGATATGTGATTTTGGGAAAAGGAGCAAAAACTACCAGTCTTTCTTTTAATGCACTTTTTTGGTACTCATGTCATGTGACTTGTCACGAGCACGCTATTTAAAAATGGTTGATATGGAAAGAAAAAATTGTTGGTGATCAAGCCTGCTGGTCAGGCGAAACGCGTCCTATCAGCTGACTGAATAAATGAAATTTGGCCAGTACATGGCGTCGTCATTCCTTGGTGTTCGAGGTAGTGGCAATTATTAGTGGACCGTGCTTGGGTGGTCCATTTACGACGACGCACCCTCTGGTATGGAGCAGCGGCGGCTGTAACCTGAGTTTGGAGGAGAGAGTATATATATATATATATATATATATATATATATATATATATATATATATATATATATTTATTTAACTCGTTCACGGCTCCTTCCGTCTTCCCCCGCCCTCTGCAGTAGATCGCTAGCTGCCGGCGGAGCAGGCCGGACATTCAACTTCACCAAAGTCAATAAAGCGATCACTGAAGATGACAGTTCTCAAGGTGGTTTAATTCAGGTAACGTGCTTCGCTTGACCCGCAAGCTTGATCACAGCTTGCGGGTCAAGCGAAACGCGTTACCTGAATTAAACCACCTTGAGAACTGTCATCTTCGAGTGATCGCTTTATTGACTTTTGGTGAAATATATATATATATATATATATATATATATATGAGCAAGGCAGCTGTGCTGCCGAAATGCATTCGATGGAGGCCGAATAAAAAATAATATTCAACTGCACAAGGCGTCGTCATCCTTGGTTATTCCTGGTCGTGAGGAGTTGTGAGGAAAATTGTGAAATTGGACGGACCCGCTCTTATGGGGTCCCGTGAGACGACGCAACTTTCGCTTTGGTGGCAGCGGTGTACGCACAAGAGAGTGTGTGGAGGATATATATATATATATATATGTGTATATATTTACATATATATATACATACACACACACACGCATATATATATGTATATATATATTATCTACTGGCGGTCGCCAGTAGATAGTTATAGTTAGGACCTATTATCCATAGAAAATCCCCAACATTCTATTCCCAATAAGTTTGGCGTCGTTTGACGAATCATCGCGAAATTTTCAAAACTAGTGGTGCGCTCCGGTCCGCTCCTGTCTTGAAAGTTTCGGGGTGATTCATCAAGCGGGGGCCGAGAAAAAATGGGGGTCCCAAAACGTGTTTTCTCCATGTTAATTCCCATAGGAAATTTTAGCCACGGCTACAGCTCCGAACTGCTGAACGGAATTACACCAAATTTTGCAAAAAGGTAGCGCTTGGTTCAGAAAGCGACCTTTTTTTAAATGGTGTAAATCCGTTCCATAGTTGCGGAGAAATTCAAAAAATAAGAGTGAAAAATCAATTTCCCATAGGAAACTTTATGCAAGGCTACAGCAAAAACTGCAGAACGGAATTACACCAAATTTGGCAAAAAAGTAGTGCTTGGTTCAGAAAGCACCCTTTTCAAAAATGGTGTAAATCCCTTCAGTAGTTGCTGAGAAAATCCAAAATAAAAGTTTCGATATCTATGGCAGCGGTGGATCCGCGCACCCTCCCGATCACGAGCTGCATGCTAATTGGCTGTCAACACTCCAAACCAGGAAGTGTTGGCAGCCATCTTGTCCCTCGGTAGAACCGAGGCACAAGAAAGCAGTGAGAAAACGCGAAAAACGCAAAAGGGGGCCGGGTAGAAACACACTGACCCCTAGGCCTGTTCAGGGGCCCACAAGGACCCCCAAGGCCCAAAAATATTTTTTTTTGAAAAAATCGGCAAAGCGCGCTGGGTGCGCAGATCCTGCCGATTAAAAAAATCGAAGAGCGGTCTCCCGCGCTCGATGCTATTTTGCCCCCGGATGGGCCAAATCCAGGGGGCATGCGGGGGTGGGTTTATGTTTTATGTGGGGGCCTCTAAGGCCTCCAAGCCCCGGGACCGCCACCCCCGGGCTTTAAAAATGGTGCGGGAGGGCTCTCCGCTCTCCCGCAGCCCCGGGACCGCCACCCCCGGGCTTCTTTTTAAAAAATTGAAATAACCTGTGTTGGGGGCCTCGAGCCTCCCACACGCCCGGGACCGCCACCTCCCGGGGCACTAACATAAATTAGGGGGTCCGTTAAGGACCCCCGAGCCCCCGGGACCACCACCTCCCCGGGGCTGTGCATTTGGATGGGAGGGGGGCCATTGATGGCCCTGGGGACCGCCACCCCCCAGGGCCGGCTCCTGCAGTGTCCCGGGGTGCCTACCCCTGAGACACTGTAGTTTGCAATGACAGGGCGGGAGCCTCGCAGCTCCCGTCCTGCCATTGCAAATTGCTTTGCTTCATTGAAGCGAGAGCAGGGAACCCTGCTCTCGCTTCAATGAAGCAAGCAGGTTGCTTTTCACACGGGGAGCTGCATCTTAGCAGCTCCCCATGTGGAAAGCAATGCCGGCTCCCGCAGGACGCGGGGAGCCGGCTGGGACCGTGGGGGATTGGGGACCCCCCACGGTCCCCAATGGAGAGGGCCAGCCCCGGAGGATGGGGTCCCCGGGGCAAGTAATGGCCAGGGATGGGGCCACGCGGCCCCCTCTCCCCAAAAAAAAATTTTAAAAAGAAAAATAAAGGCCTTCCCCGGGGATGGGGTCCCCGGGCAAAGGAGGCCTAAGGAGGGGGCCATGCAGCCCCCTCCTTAAAAAATAATAAAAAGAGTGGCCATGCCCCGGGGGATGGGGTCCCCGGGGCCAGAATCGGCCATGGGAGGGGGTCACGCGGCCCCCTTCCCGTTTTTTTTTAAATGAAAAAGCAGGGGTAAGGCCCTGGGAAATGGGGTTTCCAGGGCCCAAAAAAGGAAAAGGAAGGGGGCCACACAGCCCCCATTCGAAAAAAAAAAAAAAACGATCGTGCCGCAGGCCCCGCCCCCTTCCTTTACCACTCTGCAAACGCGCCCCTTGAATACTGGGGTCCCTGGGGCCAACTAGCCCACCAGGAACCTTCAGTATGCGCCAGGGGCTGCGTTGCAGAGAGGTGTACAGAGGCCACACCCCTTTACACCTCTCTGCAACGCAGCTCTGTGGCGCTTACTGGAGGTACCTGGTGGGATAGTTGGACCCCAGGGACCCTCAGGATTCAAGGGGACTTAATCCCCAACTTAAAACACGCCACGGGGCGCGTTTGCACAGTGGTGAAGGGAGGGGGCGGGGCTTCAGGTGACGTGTGCAAAATTATTTGTCCAAGTTGAGAAAACCCTACCATTACATGGCACACCAAATCTCTTGGTGTTCTCTTCAACTTCCAGTTCAGTAAGGGGACTAACTAACGTCCTTGTTAGGAGTAAATTTCTGACCATTTCGGGGCGAAGGAGTTGGAGAGGAGGTTGTCCATACCCACAAAAAGAACATTTGGGTGAGTGAATAAACTCACTGAGAAATCATGTTTTGAAACACCCACTTCCTACCTACTCTTTTTCTCTAAGAGTAGATTTACTCCAACAAAAATATTATTGTATTAATAATTTTTACAAGTTTAAAAACTATTTTTATGAATATAAAAGGTGGGTTTGTACTCATAGAAAACACTATTTTGTATGTAAGTCAACCTTACAAAGGAAAACAGTTTTGCAATGAATTCTGGGGATTGTGAAAGGTATCACACACATTCCTCTATTTCTAACATTTGTAACACAGTTTCTCCAGACAGGAAATCTCCAGAAGCATCTTATTTTTCTGTAGCAGTTTTACACAACTGAATTAGTTACATAGATCAGTCTCCTTCTGCAGAAGAACCAGAACATGGAATTTCACAGATGGATGATACATGGTACCACCTAGCACTCAAGTATTATCAAAGAAATATTGATGCACATGAGGCCTCACCTCTAAAATAGGGGCTCATATCATTTCATAATTTTATGTTATTTTATCATTTGAAGTCTACAGACTTTCATTCCCAGGATTTATGGAGCATCCTTGATTTGGGAAGGCGCTAGAATAGCCAAACCTGTGCACAGCCCCACTTACATTTGAAAGGAGCTTCCTTAGCACACTCACAAAGGACTTTGCACTAGTCTTTTGTCACTCCAGACATCCTGGGACCAGGGCAGAGGGTAAGGAAATTCCCAAAATATCTCCATATACTACAGAAGAAGGACTTCCTTGCTGACAGAGGACTACTATGCTGCTTGAGGCATGCCCTACATTCTGAGAAGGACGACTGGACCTACTCCCTTCATCCAAGGCAGAGTGACTCCCAGGTTCAGCTTGTTGACCACCTGTTCTGAGCTACAGGAATACAACCATTCCATAGGCATGCATGAGACTGCAACCGAAGCTGCTGCTCCCAGGTCCTGGGGCTTTGGCATCAGAGTGCACTCCTCTGAAGAAAAAGGAGAAATCCTAAGGTTTTGGCTGTTCACGATCGCAAACGGGCCTGTTTGCACAGAGATCTCACCGCGAGTGACGACCGCCAATGCAAACCTCCAGTGGACCCAACTTTTCGCATTACAGTGAAAGTCAACGACATCCACCAACGCAAGATCTGCATTTCACGCTACAGGATCGACATCCCACATGACTGCCAATGAAAAGATTCAGCAAAGACCATCTGCGACACCCAACAGGACCTTTTCGCTCCAGAGACGATCATCAGCAACTCCTGGCCTGGTCTTCGTGCTACAGCGATGACCATCCACAATGCTTTCCCTGCTCCTCACGGCCTCCTCCATGGTGAACTGGACTCTCTGCACCTGACTTTGAGAAGGTACATTTTTCAGCAGGACTAACCTAGTCAATTTATCCTCCTTGTGCTCCCATGTAGTCAGCTTGAACTTGTCACTTTCCCCATTCTAGCATGACCGGATGACTGTGATTGGGTCTTTGGACATCTAGGAGCTATACTTACCTAAATATTTCAAAGTTCAAATCGTCAGTTTTACTAATTGGATTTTTTTCAATTTGGCCTAATTTAATTTATTAAATTTTTCTCTATTTTGTTTCAAAATCAATGTAGGAATTTTGTGTTTTCACTTTATTACTGCTTGACTGCTGCATTAATACTTTACACATCGCCTTTAGTGTTAAGCTTTTGTGCCACGCTACCAGGGGGTTAAGCACATGTTAATTTAGTGACTTTTGTGGTTTACCCTGACAGGGATTGTGGTTGTTGCTTCAGAAGCGGTTATACCCCTCAACGCAAAAAACAATTTCTAACAAAGAAGATTTTAAATTACAGTTCATTTGAGTACAAATATGACATTTCTACTTGCTCCCAATCAAATGTTAGTACTTATTAAATGTAATAATGCTACCCAATGTTATCCATTGGAAGAGGTAGGTCTTACAGTAGTGAAAAGTAAATGTAGGAATTTTCACTACCAGGACGTGTAAAACCTAAAAAGCTTTTAAGTATAATGCACCCTGCCCATTGGGCTCTCTAGGTCCTACCTGAGTGGTGGCTTATATGTTTTAAAAAGGAAGGTTTAGCCCTGGCTAAATGTTTATTTTGCCAGGCCGAATTTACAGTTTAAAACCTCACCATAGGCTGCAATGGCAGGCCTGAGGCATGTTTTAAAGTGCTACTTTAGTGCGTGGTCCAATGAGTGCTGCAGGTCCACTAGTAGCAATTAATTTACAGGTCCTGGGTACATGTAGTGCTATATACTAGGGACTTATAAGTAAATTAAATTTGCCAATCAGGTGTGGGCCAATGTTACTATGTTTTAGGGAGAGCACAAGCACTTCAACACTGGTTAGCAGTGGTAAAGTGCACCGAGTCCAGGTACCAATAAAAAGAATTTGCAGAAAACAAGAGGGGTGAAGGCTGAGGGAATTTCAGGTCTAGCACATAGGAAGTGTGTGTTTTGTTTTACTAAGTACCTTGGTGGCATTTGATGGGTATGTGCAAGACATCAAATAAAGAAGTTAATTCACCTAGGCTCCTTTATGGAAAGGTTTTCACTGATCCAACAAGTGGGGGCTAAAAACGGGAGGTCACAAAAGTATGATTTTCCATGTTAATTCCCATGGGAAAATTTATTCTCCAAAACGGAAATGACTGAAAGGAATTATACCAAATTTGACATGAGTTAGAACTTTACTCAGAAAGTGTGCTTTTCTGATGTGGTGTACAATCAATTCAGTCATTTTTGAGAAATTATCATTTAAAGAGGGTCTCGGGTAGGGCATGAAGGGGTTAAAAGTTAGGTATATCTGGACTGTTGATGTCCAGATATGCTCTGACTGGGCAATTTAAAAGGTACTAGTCAATCCTGTTTGGCTGGCCACAACGCAAGCATTCTCCCATCACCCTGACAATAAATGACGCAAACAGAAAAGGGGACAGGTTGAGAACACCCTGTGCTCCAGATGCATGTGGGGGGTCCCAACTTAGACAACATGTTGTGGCTAGCCATCAGATGGACAACATGTTGTGGCAGTCATTACAGGACTCTGGGACATGGTCCTCATTTAAATGCATTATAGTGAATACCAAGTTTTGATGGTACCTTTTAGAAATGAGGTCTCTAGTTGGCGGAGGTTTGCACCCTGTCAAGTAGGGACCACCTCTCTAGTCAGGGTAAGTCAGATACACACCATAAATTAACCTGTGATCACCCTCTGATAGTTTGGCACAGAGCAGTCAGGCTTAACTTAAGAGGCAATGTGTAACAAATTTGTGCAACACTTAAATTACAATAACTCAATGGAAACATCACAAAAAGACCCCACACATATTTAGAAAAACCGAGAATATTTACCTGATTAAAAGAAGACCAAAACAACAAAACTCCAATAAGTAAAAGTCGAGATATGAATTTTCAAAGATTAAGGGGCTCATTACGATGCCAGACGGAAAAGTCTTCCGTCCTCCATGGTGTCGTAAAAATACCTCCCCCATGACCGCGGCATTTCCGCCGGCCAAATTACGATGCAATGTACGCAAAATCACACCGCGGCGGACGGATGTCACAAAAGACCGTCCACCACGGTTGGAAAAGCTGCAAATCCGACCGCGGCGGACAGGGAAAGCTGGTCAATGGCTTGAAAAGGCTGCTCCTGATGTGGCTTGACCGCACGGCTAATTACGATGACAATGCGGAGCTGGCGGACCGAGCACTGCGTCCGACCGCCACGCACGCACATAGGCCAAATGAACGGCGAACGGAACCAACTCCACAACAATGCCCGAAGTGTGCCTGTACTCCCTGCCGCCCTCAATCACAACACACACGCCACAATGATACACCCCAACTTGCTCCTGGTAAGGAAAGCCATGCGCAGCATGGAAGAGACATCTGGAGGTCACCACTCATGTTGACACACCCACATACCACAGTATGAAACCAACCCCTTCCTGGACCAGCATCCTTTGCACACCACAAGCCGAGGCAGAGAGACAGGACACACCTCACACACTTCACATATCTCCACCACTACCTTGCACCCCTCATTCAATTGCACCATGCCCCCCAAGACAATGCCCAAATCCACCGAGTCAGAGTTGAGAGTGACGGTAGATGAGACAATTAGGGTAGAACCACATTTGTCTGGGCACCTGGTCCAACACCCTACTTGCGCGCAAGACTCAGATGTGTGCAAGGACCCACAGCAAAGTCAATGCTGCAGGGACCACCCTATGCACTGTGTGTGACCTCAGGAAGCGGTGGGGCGACCTCAAGGGCCGGGTCAAGCAGCGGCTACAGGGAGGGGTGAGTCATACCACGGCTAATCTTCAGACACCTCTGAGCATGCAGCAGGTTCCCCCTGGCCAAACGGCAGAGGGGGCGTCCGAAAAAGACCCCGTCAGGATCACGTGGCACAGCACCGTGCCGTACCAGTTCTCGGAGCAACCGCTGATGTCACCACTGTAACACCGAGCATTGACTATCATTGTAAATACCAAACCACATTGCCAAAAGGATGGGAGTGTCCCTAACTACCCATGTACCATCACCTCCTACTCCACCCCTCACCTGTCACACATCGCAACATAAACACAAATCACAACAGTATGCCTTCGTGTCAAAAGCATTCTCATCACAGTAAGTGGCATGTTGACTCACATTGCAATGTATCCGAATATGTAAAAGCGAAAATCCATTGAGAGAGTGGAGGTACCTGGAAAGACACAAGGAAACAACAGTGCGTTGCCATATTATGCAATAACCGCAAAAGAACACCAGGAGGCAACTCTGTACAATATGTATTACAGACAACACCGGCAAACACCATCAACATGGACAGCAGGGAGACTGGAGCACACGACTGCACCTCCCAACACACTTTCGCCCTTAGCATCCTGGTGAATGCAGTCCAGTTGAAAAGCTTACTTCTGTCACCGTTGTCGTGTGTCACCTAGGTTGGTGCCGGTCAGTGCTGTGAATCTCTAGACACATGTGTGTCGCTTTATCCGCCCACATCAGTAGGGATAAGATACATTGTGATTGGTGTCTGCTAAGGAAGCTGCCAGATTCTACTCGGGTCTCTGTACCTCTCCCTGCCCAACTCAGGTGAAACACCTCAGTCACATGACAAGTAAGCATCATGACTAAACTGCATTTACCAGAATGCCAAGGGGTGAACTGTGCTGGGAGGTGAAGCAGTGTGCTCCCATGCCCCTAATAACATCATCATGGACATGACGGAAGTTCTCACAGATCACACAGCGCAGAACAATGAACTCCTTAGCAGTGTGCCCACAAGAGCCAGCATCACAACACATCCTGTCATGTGGACGATAGTGACATTATCGCATTCACACACTCAAGTACTGTTGCACAGGGATTTTCAAGTGACATGTACGGTCTATGCATGTTTACCCACATGTACACCAGTCCCTGACAACATACCCACGCAAAATCTGTTTTACAAACGAAGTTATCTTGTCCTGAATAAGCACAACTGCTGCGGTCACAGGGCAGGCATCGCGTATATAGGAACTGTTGCCCAACGTGTTCCTTGCTGTAGCAATGTTCTCCTAACTCCCCCATATGTGATTGTGGATAGTCATTTGTGGCCTTACATTCCCACAGCGAAAGCATACTTCAAGAAGTGTGCAGGCACAATGGGCCTCTGTTCAGACAAGTAGTCGCTCCCACATCAGCCCGGAGACCGTCGGATTCCAGGTGCCTTGACCATCCCGTGCGATTCAGTCAGTGCTGAACAGGGCACTCCCACTTTTTTCTGGGGGACTGACACAAGAATCATCGAAAGCCTCTGATACTGAAGGCCGTTGCACACTTTTTAAAAACATGTGGGATCTGGCCTTGTCCCTTCGTTTCATGCGATTTCTGGAGTTCTACTGGGTGTCATTCCTCCAATTTCCAGACTGCATTTAGCGGTTTGATATCACTACTCGTGGCGGTACAGCGGAGCGCTGGTTCTAAGAGTGTTCTCCTGCCATGTCTGCCCGTCCTGTGGTCCAGTCGAACCCCGGTGAGTTGCAACTGTACCGTGACCGCATGCAGCTCCTCTTTGGATGTGTCCCATTAGCTGTGCTACGCATCAGTTATAGGCTAACCTTCCGCTATGCCTATTTCACCTGCGTGCAGCCTGTGTTCTACTGCCGAAGATGCCCCTTTCAGTGGTCCCTGGATGTCTGCCTTTCCAACACATCCCTTACTGCCCTGGATCATGAGCTGTGGGTGAGTCCTTTGATGGTCCATGATCAGTACTGCTCCGGTGATACACGTTTGTGGGATGCCTTCCAATCCAATGATTCAGACAGGCTGACAGCTGCGCCTGTGCGTTTGCGCAAAGGCTCCTGTGCCATGCCTACATCGAACCTCTCCCCGGGTGCCATGGGATGCTCCTTTCATCCTCGTGGTGTGAGGAGCACAACTTTTCCTTCATACTGCAGGATTGGATGGCAGTCCTTTTTGCTGGAGATGAATTGGATCGTCTTTTGGAACTGATTGCCTTCGAGGCTACCTGTGCCTTCTTGGATTCGTAACTACTTAACAGCAACAGGAACTGTTGGTGATGAATTCAATGTCCTTTTAACTTTTTCACGCCTACTAACAGGAATTGTCATTTAGCTCTCTGACTTTTGCCCTATCTGCATTTGCTTTGACTCTGCTGACCTCTGCGGTCTGTTTCGCTTGGTACCACAGACCTGAGCAACGGAGGCTGTCATCTGACCGTCATGGACATTGTCAACTGGCATGAGCCCGTCTTCCATCATGCAGCTGTAGCGCACGAAATTCACATGGCGTAGTTGTTTTGCAAGTACAATAGTATTTGTCTGTCACATGAGAAGTGTCTGCAGACCTTGTTCTAGGCGCGGTCCAGAAGCACTGCCTGTACATTCTGTCCGTGGTCGGAGGGGATTGTCCGTTGTCATTCGGTTCTGGTCAAGCCCTAGCACCCCCACTCAACAAGGTGTCACTGCTGCTAGAGGACACGGGTGCATTTTAGATGTCATGGGGAGGCGGGCTAGTTGGCCCACACTGTGAGAGGGATACATCCAGTGATGTGAGCGACAGAGCACATGGGATGTACATTTCTCCATGTACTGGCTGAGCAATGGGTCTGCTGGCAAAGCCCATAGACCCGGGACATCTCATTCGACTCCTCCCAGCAAGGGGTGGGGGGATATGTTCGTGGGTCTTCGTCCAGAGGGATTATTGATATGACATCTTGCTTCATGTGTTATGGATGTGTCACTATGGAAACTGTATATGTACTCATGCATTCTCAACTTCTTGTGGCACGTATGTTGCCTGTCTTGCGACTGTAGTAAATAAAGCACATTTCAAAGCGTGTCTTGTCTACAATTTATCGACTAATGTACACGCGCTTGCAAACCTCTGAGTGATTGGGAGAGCTAGTGAGGCACTATAGCAATTGGGTCCGGTGCTAATGGGTGTTTCGGGGTGCTCAGTCCCTGCCTGCCCAAGTTCTCCAATCCCGCGCATAGTCCTGTATGTGTACAAAATGCCAGTAACAGATCTCAAAGTTTGTTCGACAACAGCAAGGCACGCAGACGCAGGCATAGTCGCTCATTGTTCACTTACACTCAACGGAACTAGTTGACGATGTGCTGTTGTCGCTGGTCAAGGCCTTCTTCCTCACCACTGTCATCGTCACTGGGCATGTGTGGGTTGGGTGCGGGGGGCTGCTGCTGTTCATCGTCAGCCAGAATCAGGGTTATCCTTCTGCGCATGGCCAGGTTGTGTAGCATGCAGCAGGCGACTAACATCTGGCATACCTTCTGTGGTGAGTACTTATGTACACCACCAGTCTGGTCCAGGCACCTAAATCTTGACTTCAGCAGTCCAGAAGTGCGCACCAACACACAACGTGTCCTCCCATGTGCATCATTGTATTGGACTTCCTCCGGCATTGTTGGATTCTGCAGTGGGGACAGCAACCACGGACGATTGGGATGCCCAGAGTCACCTAGTTGTGAGACAGACATGCAAACAGTGTGATCTGAATGTGTGGGGAGAACAGCATGTCACACATACATCACAATCATTGACACAGCCCACTCACCAACAAGGCAGGCCCGCTCGGGGTACAGATTGGCTATTAATTGGTGTATGGTGCTGTTCCGCAAGATGTAGGAGTCATGTGCCAACCCAGGATACCTTGCACACACGTGTGGGATGATCTGATCCGCTTGGCATACCACTTGTACGTTGACGGAGTGGTAGTGTTTGCGGTTCCTATAGATGTATTCACTTGCCTGTGGTGGAACGAGGGCAATGTGGGTACCATCAATGGCTCACACAACATTTGGAATGTCTCCCAGGTCATAGAACTCCCCCTTCACAGCTGCCAATTCATCCCTCCTCGGGAAGTGGACAGGTCTGTCCATGTAAGGCATCAATGCTGACAGGACGTCACGCAACACCATGCTGAACACGGGCTGTGACATCCCCTCGGCGCTGGCCACAGTGTACTGGAAAGACCCAGTACCGGAGAAATGCAGTGCAGCCATACCCTTCACTGTAGCAGACAATGCAGCCGGATATTTTCTTTTGGCCTTCAAATGGGGCTCCAACTGGGCACATGGGTTTTGTAGTGTGCGGCGATCCAAACGGAATCCCCGGATGATTTCGATGTTCTCCATCGTCGTCAGGTCAGGGACAGGGTGAAAGATGGGTGGTCTCCTCCTACGTATGTCAGGGTACACAGGCATGGGCTGAGTTCTAGATGAAATGTGGTGCACAGCTTACCCAGAGGCTCGTACAACCACAACATTGACAGGCCTCCTGGTCACGCGAAATGCACAAGTGACCTGCATTCAGACGTTGTTTTTCTTTACTCACTAGACATACTGACACTACAACATCCAAAGAAGTCGATGTGTATGGCATGTAGTACATTGCTGCATCATGGATGAGCTTCCCTGTGGTCAGATGGCACGGCACTGGCGTTTCCCAGCATCAGTGCTGAGTTGCATGTTGCTGCTGTCACTGCACGAGCGCAAGCTTCAGTCCCACACTACGCAACACCATTACGGGATGAGGGCAGTGAGTGTCATCTGGACAACGCTACATGTGTCCTGGCCCCCCTCTTATTTATTCTGTATATCAATGACCTGAATAAGTCTTTGGTAACACTTACCCATGATGTTCCCTGCATCAACGGTAACAAACTTCCTGCCCTGTTATACGCCGACGATGCGGTGCTGATGGGCCTCACACCAAAAGCTCTCCGCATTCTGGTGCGGGGCTTTGTTGACTTTATGGCTGCCCTGGATTTATGTACTAATTTTAAAAAATCCTTTTTAATGGCGTGTGGGTCGAAGAAGTATTTTAATACATCAATTGTTTTAAATTCAAATAGTTTACAAAGCACTCGCACTTTCCCATATCTTGGGCTGGTATTTGCTTCAAATGGATTGTGGGCTGACCATGTGGCTCACTGTAGGAGAAAGTTTACAAATTCTACTGATATGATACTCGGGTTGCCAAAGCCAAAGAATACAGAGGTTGTATCTGCCACTGTTAAAATATTTAAACTCCAATGTATACCAATTGCCACTTATGGTGCAGAAGTTTGGGGCCATATTAATAGCGGCAGCATCCAGGATGAAGAGAATAGATTTTGCCGTAAAATCCTGGGTGCACCCATTTCCTCTTCTAAATATGCCAGTCATTGTGAACTGAATTTGCCATATATTGAAGATTACATCAAGGCTCGCCCAGCATTATTTTGGCTGAGAGTTTGGAGAAACCCCGCACGCCCAACTTACCAGGGAGATAATATCAGATTGTCTAAAATGTGATAAGGGGATGGAAATACCTTGGCTGGCCGCTGTATACAAAAGTTTAATCAGTGTGAATCATGAATATTTATTTTTAAACCCCTCAGACCTTGGTACTATTAGTAAAAAATCGCTTCAGACGGCCCTTTACGCATCCTATAGGAATGCTAGATTTGACAAAGAGTGTAAGAAAACATCCGTCGCTAGAAACATGCGCATTGAGAACATCTCATGTGCACCCTCTAGCTATTTATTAAAACCCATTGGTCGCTGGGAAAGGGGTCTACTTTTCCGGTTGAGGACTGATACTATGAAATTCATGCTTTCATTCCCTGCGGGGTATATTTCCAACCTCGATCATTTGCCTTGTCCATGCAATAGCCAACATAAACAATCTATGCTGCACTTGTTATTTTTTTGTAGTTACTATTCAACACTTACTAAAAGGTTTTTGATTCCATATTTTAAGGCTTTACCTGAGATTGACTACAAGGCAGCTTATGGGAAGGTCATTGCTTTGAAAGACGATGAGCTAACCTTCCGGGTTGGTTCCTTTCTGAAAGCGGCGGTGCGCACTCGTAATTCTATGTGCCCCTGCTGAATCATATCATTTTATTCCGCTTTTTTTAACTTTTAAGCTATATGTATTTGCTGGTGTATAAATATTTTAATGAATTTTGCTTTCTTTGTACCATTTTTGTGTATTGTACTACTGGAGGACCAATTTTAATTGGATATTTTAACTGCCCCTTTGTTGTTGGAATTCTCATTACATATGTTGTTTACTGTCTGTACTTTTATGGATATGTATCTGTATCCGAATAAAGATGATATTGATTGATTGATTGATTGATTGATTGATTGATTGATTGATTGGACAACGCTACATGGTTGGTCAGCACGGTGAACAGACACATGTGGACATTATGGGGTCAGTCCTGGTGAGTGTGTGTGGAATTTGCGTAACAGACATTGCAATGTTCACCTGTATGAGGCACAAATGCACATGGATTGTGTATACATGCCCACATGGCTGCCAATGAGCGATGATGTCGGTCAGAGCTATGTTTGTTTGTTCCACATGTGAACTCCTATGACGTGTGTGTGAACATTGACAGGCAATGGCAGCTGTGCACACTGCACGCAACACCAGTACGTGTGTTGGGAGTGTTAGGGGTTACAAATATGTCTGATTTGCAGACAGAGGACACCTCTGATTGTCTGCCTATGTCACTGGCCCTTCACAAGTCGACCCCTGGCCAAGGGACGCCAGTCAGTTGTCAAGGGATGTACAAGCGATGTTCACAGGTTGGATGTTTCATTACACAACATTGGTACAGTGCGAGAGACCTTTGTCCTTTTAGACTCCTTCCCTCATTTCGGTCCATGCTGGCCACGGGGCATGACTATGTATGTACTTTCCCTCTCCTTTTCTTGGACATGCCATGTGTGTGTGGACTTGACTCAAGGGTCACATTCTCTCATGCCTTCACAGTGTAGTGACCAGCTGGTCACTGTTCTAGTTCTTCTGATGTACCAGCCACTCCCAGAGGGCTGGCTTACCCCCCACCCCACAGACACCCAGCACAGGCGTCATTGGACATGTGACCCTGCCAACAAACGGGGCCGGACGCATGTGCCGTGGGCCAGTTCTCCTATACATGTACGGTGTCTGTGTGGTTATTTTATATGCATGGGGGCCTCGTGGCCCACAACATTACACATGGGGTGCACCAATCACTTTAGGCAAATGAGTTGTGATGGGTGATGTAATTCGCATGGCGCCAATGCAAATGCAGTATGTGTTCGCATGCGCGGTAGATGGCATCCGCGGTGAGGACACGCATTGGCCCCAATTGGATGATGCAGGGTTGCGGTCGCAGCTTCCCGGCCGACACGGTGTAGCAACCACTATGCGAATGAGCCATCGGCCAATGGGGCCCTTCGGAGTACATATTTTGATGTTGCGGTGTGCGCGCTCTGCTACTGCGGGGCTCGGCATTGGCCCCAATTGCCTTCAGGGGCACCGAGGGTCACTAATGGGGATGGGGTGGGCCTCGCACTTTGCATTTAGCATTCATCGTGGTGCCGCCATGCTTGCTGGGAGTTGTAGTTGTTCAGGGGTTGCATGCGTGGAGATGTTTGGTACGTACCTCTGCTGTTGGGCGCGGCGGCGTCTTGTCTGCGGGAGGTGCAGCAGGTAGTGCAGCGGGAAGTATTTCCGCATGCCGGTCCTGCTCTATTGGCTCCGTCCGCCACCCTTGCGTATGCAAAAAACGTGCGGAGCCTGACAGACCGCGGCGGACGGGAAATGGCCTCTGTAGGACCAACGTAATTTGGTGGTCGCAATGACCGCACCTGGGGTGGGGAAAATGAACGATTACCGCCACCAGCATGGATGGGCTTCCGTCTGGCATCGTAATGACCCCCTAAATGTGAAAACAGTGCTTAGAAGTCACTAGCAGTCAAAAGGTTACTTGAGGTAATGAGGGATCAATGCAAATTAAAAGTTCAGACTGACCGCGATGGACGGTAGGTCCGCTACAGGACCCAGTCAGGTCCCACTGAAGAAATACCTTGGATGATGCTTTTGTCAATGTTGAGAGCCTACTGCATCGTTATTGAGCTGCGCAAAGGGGGGTCCACATCATGGTCAAGCTCCACTGAAGGGAATGCAATGTGTAGTCATCGAGACGTGCAGAGCGGCATTATCAAGCCATGCAGACTGTGGACCTGGCTGTGTCCAAGGGCGATGAAGTGGAATTTCTTACACAGTCGAGCAGATGCGTTGCTTGTTTCAGAAATCAGCTGCAGAACCCTCTTCTGAGGCCCATGACTGGAGGGGGCACCTCAGGCAAGGGTAGGACTTACAGATGGCAGAGCCCAGCAGCATCAGCAGGATTGCAGAAAGAGTTTTGTGTCCCGGAGACTTCAGACAACAGGAGGCAAGCCAGCAAGCCCTTGGAGTCAATTGTCCTCAGCAGGACAGAGATCAGAAGGCAGCAGGCCAGCTCAGCAAAGCAGAGAAGCCATTCCTCAGAACAGTCAGTCCAGGCAGAGTGGCAATCCTTACAGCACAGCAGGCTTTACTCCAGTAGAGTTCTTCCCAGGTCCAGTAGTATACTCATTTGGTATGGCCTGAGCCCCAGTGCTTATACCCAAAGGTGCCTTTAATGTAGGGGGTGACTTCAAAGGAACTCTCTGAAGTTCACAAGGATCTCTTTCAACCCAGCCCTGTCTGCCAGGCTATCTGTGGGTGGTGATCAGCCCTTTGTGTGAGGACAAGACACAGCCTATTCTGATGTAAGTGCGAGCTCCCCTTCCTGCCCAAGAAGGTTATCAGAATGCAGATGAATCCTTTGTTAAACCCAGCCCTTCCTGTGTTGGTGGCTGTCTAGCGGGCATGCACAAAGTGTAGCTGTCACCCAACCCTGACGTGTATTGGAGTCATGCTTCAGGCACACAGAGCAAAGTAAAGAGCAGACAAATGTCCACTTTCTAAAAGTAGCATTTCTCAAATGGTAATGTAAAATCCAACTTTACCACTAAAGAGGATTTATCACCACCATTCCAAAGATATGAAACATGATGTACCTATTCCTTTATGATCAGGAATTACAGCTTAAAAGTGATTTAAAGTGTTGATATGGAGCAAGTTGATGTTAATATGAATAACGATACATTCATGTAAAAAATAAATTGCATCTTTATTAATGAATTCGACCGCCATGAACTCCACATCAACCCGACTCAGAAATACGTAGTTGGGCAGGCTCTGAAACCCAGGCCTGATGTCACTGATTCACAGGTCACAGGTGGAGTGGCACATAGCTGGCAGATAAGTGCACAAACAGAAAATCCCAGATCAATTCCACAGACAGGTGCAGCAACACCACAATGGTCCAGGGAGATTGGCCCCAATAAAGCATGTAAAACTCCATAAAGTCAGATGCCACATAAAGTTAGGAACATATAGACAATCAGGATACAACACAGACAGTACACAGTGATCATGTGTTCCCTATGCCGGACATCTGGACACGTTACCCACTTGCTTCATGTCCATGCAAAGGGTGAGGCCCACATGGATTCCCTATCAGATACATTAATTTATGCCTCCGAAGACAGCGGTTCACATTCCTAACCAAAAAAGGATTACCGGAACTGTTTATGGCACTGAATGAATTGTATAAAAACCCATTTCCGATCGACTGTAAGTTGAGACAGTCCTCAGACTCTATGGGCCTGATTCACAAAGGTAAACTGAGGCGAATGTTTAACTTTACGACTTACAGTATTCACAAAGGGCATTTACGAGTAGTAAAGTTAGACCTTTGTCTCAGTGAAACTTAAGTTTTGGTCTTAAGTTTAACTGAGACCAGGACTTTTGGTCTCAGTTAAACTTAAGACCAAAACTTAAGTTTAACTGAGACAAAGGTTTAACTTTACTACTCGTAAATACCGTTTGTGAATTCCGAAAGTCGTAAGGTTAGACTTTCGTCTCAGTTTAGCTTTGTGAATCGGGCCCTATGCCTGTAACTCTTCTCCCGGCCGCACTGATTTATTAAATGAACTGTTCCTGTTTTGCCAAACACCTCTTGTCTCTTGTTTTTTCAAGGTATTTCGTGCTCAAGTAACAAAGGAATTCCCAATGCTAGCCTATGAGAGGAGCAGCCCTCACAGTACTGGAAAACGACTTTAGCGGTTTGTCACTACCAGAGCATGTAAAACTTAGAAGCACATGTCTTACCTTTTAGTTACACAGCACCCTGCCCATAGGGCTACCTAGGGCCAACCTTAGGGCTGACCTATGTGTAATAAATGGGGAGTTTAAGGCTTGGCAAGGCGTTTTAATTGCCAATCGAAGTGGCAGCAAACAGTACACAGAGGCCCTGCAATGGCAGGCCTGAGACACGTTTGAAAGGCTGCTTGTGTGGGTGGCACAATCAGTGCTGCATGCTCACTAGTAGCATTTAGATTACAGGCCCTGGGTATATGGTATACCACTTTACAATGACCTTATAGGTTAACTAAATATGCCAATTAGGTATGCACTAATGTCACCATGTTTAGGGGAGAGGCACATGCACTTTAGCACTAGTCAGCAGTGGCTTAGTGCTCAGAGTCCTAAGGCCAATAAAAGATACAGCAGAAAGTGGAGGTAAGCAGGCAAAACGTTGTGGGAAGACCTGCCTAAGGATGACAGGTCTAACACATTCCCCCTAGCTGAAAGTGGGCAGAGCTACCCAACCTCTATGTAATTCTCCTCACTAAGGCGGAAAGACCTGGACAGATCGTCAGCATTGGCGTGGCCTACTCCTGGTCTGTGTTCCACCCTGAAGTCCATACCCTATAGGGAAATGGACCACCTCAACAATTTTGGAGCTCACCCCTAATTTGCAGGAGCCACCTGAGGGGCCTGTGATCAGTCTGAATCAGAGAGTGAGTGCCAAACAGGTAAGGCCCCAACTTCTTTGGTGCCCAGACCTCAGCAAAAGCTTTTCTTTCTATTGCACTCCACCTCTGGTCTGTGGGGAGTAACCTCCTGAAGATGAAGGCTATAGGTTGGTACCAGCCCTCTTCATTGAGCTGTGATACTACTGCCCCTATGCCATGCTCTGAGGCCTCTGTCTGAAAGATACACTCATAGGAGAAGTCAGGGGCCCTGAGCACAGGAGCTGTGCACATGACTTGCTTCAGGGAGCCAAATGTTTTCTAGCATGCCTCTGTGCAAATCACATTTCTGGTCTGCTTCTTTCAAATCAGCTCAGTCAAGGGTGCAACAATGCTCCCATATAGCTTGACAACCCTCCTATAGTACCCAGTGAGGCCCAAAAATGCTCTGACCTCAGTCTGGGTTTTAGAGGGCTGCCAGGCAATGATAGTTTCTATCTTGGCCTGAAGGGGATGCACCTTCCCCCTGCCCACCAGGTGTCTCAAGTACACCACAGACCCCTGCACTATCTGGCATTTACTGGCCTTGATATTGAGGCCTGCCTGTTGCAGGGCCTGAAGCACTTCCCGGAGGTAAAAGAGATGGTCCACCCAGCTGCTACTGAAGACAGCTATGTCATCCAGGTAGGGAGCTGAGAAGGCCTCCAACACAGCAAGGACCTGGTTCCCCAGCCTCTGCAAGGTGGCAGGGGTGTTCATTAATTCAAAGGGCACCACCCTAAACTGATAGTGGGCCTCTTAAGTGGAGAAGGCTGACCTCTCCTTCACTCCCTCTGTTAGGGCGATCTGCCAGCACGCTGAGGTAAGATCAAAAGTACTTAAGAACTGGGCAGCCCTTAACCTGTCAATGAGCTCATCCGCTCGGGAGGATTGGATGAGCATCAGTCTTTGCCACAAAGTTTAGCCCTATATAATCCACACAAAATCTCTGTTCAGGTATGGAGCCCAGTGGAGCTGCTTTTGGTACCAGAACCACAGGACAGGACCAGTGGCTACTGGAGGGTTCTATCACCTCCAACTCGAACACCTGAGAGACTTCACTCTTGTTGCTGGCCCTCACCTTATCTGACAACCTGTAAGACCCATTCTTGACAGGGGGGGTAGTCTCCTGTGTCCACATCTTGTGTACACAAATGGGTAATACTAAGAGTAAGGGAGAAAAGAGATAAGTACTGCCTCAACATTTGGCCACAGTCAGTCTGCTGTTCAGGGGTTAGAGTAGGGGAAATGAGTACTCCTTTCACAGACCCATCCTTCTCTTTGGAGGCCAAGAGGTCATGGAGAGGATCACTCATCTTCCTCTGCTCCATCTGTCACCAGCAACATGATGAGCTCAGACTTCTCAAAGTGTGGTTTGAGGTGATTGATGTGAAGCACCCTGTGAGGTTGTCTGGGGGTCTTAAGGTCCACCACATAAGTGGCCTTACCCTTCTTCTAAAGTACCTCGTCAGGCCCAGTCCAACGGTCCTGAAGGGCACTGGGCTCCATAGCTTCCATGACCTATATGTTCTCCCCAGGCTGTAATTCCACAGTGGTAGAATTTTGGTCATACTATTTTTTCATCACTACCTGACTGGCTTCTAAGTTGTCAGAAACTTGCTTCCACAACTTAGCCATTTGGGTTTGGAAGGCCAATATGTAACTCACTACATCCTGGGGAACTTTCCTGGGAGCTTGCTCCCACCCCTTCTTCACCAGACTGAGAGGTCCTTTGACAGGGTATCCATATAGAAGCTCAAAGGTGCTGAAGCCCATTCCCTTCTGCGATACCTCCCTGTAGGAAAACAACAGGCAAGGCAAGAGGTTATCCCACTCTTTTTCTTCAGGCCCTCAGGCAGACGTCTCATCATGCCTTTCAGGGTCTTGTTGAATCTCTCAACAAGCCCATTGATTTGAGGGTGGTAAGGGGTGGAGAACTTGTAAGTTACTGCATACTCTTTCCACATGTACTGCATATATGCAGACATGAAGTTTGTGCCCTGTAAGACACAGCTTCCTTGGGGAAACCCACTTAGGTAAATATCCCCATCAGTACCTTTGCCAGCGCAGGTGCAGTGGTGGTCTTCAGAGGGATGGCCTTTGGGTACCGGGTGGCATGATCCACCAGAACCAGGATAAACCAGTTGCATAAAGCAGTCTGGGGATCCACAGACCCAACATTGTCGATGCCCACCCTCTCCAAGGGGATACTAATGACAGGTAAGGGAGTACGAGGGATTTCAGCCGCTGCCATGTCTTCCCACTGGCCTGGCATGTCACACAGGTCCTACAGAACACATCTGAGGAAGTCCTGACTTTGGGCCAAAAAAAGTGGGGACAAGCCTTGCAAAGTTTTTGTTTTGGCCCAAGTGTTTTGCCAGGGGAATCTCATGAGCCAGCTTCAGTAGGAAGGCCCTGTAGCATTGGAGGACCACCAGGGCCCTTGTTGTCCAATGCACAGGAACCTTAGGCTCACTGTAAAGGAGGTTGTCCTCCCAGTAAATGCAGTAGCTCCAAGAGACATCACCTGCTACTTAGGTTTAAGCCTGGTTTCTCATGCCCTCAAGAGTTGGTCACTCCCTCTGTGCCCTACAGAATTCCTCCCTGGTGGGTCCTCCTTCTACATGCCAATCAGCAGGTGCAGGCAGGTCACCAAGGAAGCAATGTCCTCCTCAGTGTACTCTGAGGCGGCCACCACACGTGCTTCATCCATCCCACTGGGGGTACATTCAGTGGCTGGTTTCCCAGGCCCTCTGTCTTTTCCCCTTTTTAGCAGCTGCTGGGCCATTGTTCCAGGCTCCAGCCCTTTTTGACTACCTTCCTGGGCAGCCATGGACCTTGTCATGGCACAGATACTATCAGGTAACACCAACATTCCACTTCTTTTCAGATAGTGTGCTCAATGCCATTACCCAACAAACAGTTCACATGCATGGCAGGGCTCACAGTAACCTTGAGAAGACCTGTAATTCCCCCCCACTCAAATAAAAACAGAGCAAATGGATAGTGACCCTCCCTGTTGTCAGCCACCACAACTTGGTGGAATGCATTGGGAATCACCTGATCTGGGGACACCAGCTGACTCCTTGCCATAGTCATGCTGACACCTGTGACTCCCAGAGCCTCAACACCTTGCCCTTGGATGGTGACCCATTGCCTATGCTTAGTAGTATTTGAGAGCACGTGTTTCTTAGGAACCATCTCACTGTCACACAGGGTCACTAGAGTAACCCCACAAAACTCCCCTCCATTTACTGGGACAGACTCCTCCCCCAGCACTATGCTATTTATACCAGGGTTCTTACCTCCAGTGGGAGGATGTGCTCTTTTTGGACACTTTGGATTCCCCTTGACATGTCCATACTCAACGCATTCATAGCACTTGGGAGTTTTGGGCTGCTGACTCTTGTCAGAGTAGTTTTACTTCTGGTGGCCAGATTGGGAATGAGCACCAGACCCTTTCCCCTGTGAGCTGTTTTTGGGGCCTTTAGAGAACTCCATCTTTTTATCTCCTCCCTCTTTCTTCTGTTGGGAACCCTAACCACCCTTTTTGGAGTCCCCCCCCAGGTACCTTCTTGGATCCTCTGGTGCTGACCCAGATGCCCGCCTGCTCAGCAAGCGTCCTAGAGTCCGTCAGCTTGCTAACCACCAGGTGTTGGCACAGCTATGGAAAACAATTATCAAGAATGTTCTCCTTTAAAAATAAGTTGTACAACCCTTCAAAATCATCAACTTTGCTGCTGTTGCTGGAATATGAATGTACCTTGAAAAAACAAAAGACAAGAGGCATTTGGCAAAACAATAGCAGTTCGTTTAATTAAACACTTCGGCCGAGAGCACAGTTACAGAAGTGGGTCTGAACAAGGTTTTATACATTTCTTTGGACATCATAAAGTCGTTCAGTCGATCCTTTTTTTGTAAAAGAATGGGGGCCTTGTCTTTGAAGTCATAAATAAGGCCCTTGATAACAAATGCAGGTGGGCCTCGAACTGTGTGGACCCAATTGGGGCCAGCGGTTAACGTGTCCAGATGTCTGGCATTAGGGGCACGTGATCACTGTGCATACTTTGTGTGTTGTGTCATGATTGGCTGTGTGTTCCTGACTCCTGTGGCATCTGACTTTATTGTGTTTTTGGGAATGCGCGCACCCTTTCGGCCATGTATGCTTTATTGAGCCCAATCTCCCTTGATCATTGTGTTGTTGCTGCATTTATCCAAGGGATTGACCTGAGTTTCCCGTTCACACATTTGCCTGCTGGCTACGTGCCACCCCACCTGCGACCTGTCAATCAGAAACCTCAGGCCTAGGTCTCAGAGCCTGCCTGACCACATTTTTCTGAGTCAGTGTTGATGGAGAGTTCATGACGTGTGAATTCAATAGTAGAGATGCGATTTTGTTCTTATATATGAATGTATCATTATAAGCACTGGAATTGATTTTATCAATATTAACATTCCCCCTCTAGTTGAGATTTCAACTACATTATTTAACCCATACTTCATGACAGTCACATAATTGGGGACTTGTTGTTCTTCAGTTTTGACTATTACTATTTTTCTAGTTACTTGCATTCTATCCAATTTGAGGACTGTGTTTTTACAGCAGGAAACTCCCAATTGCAGCAAACCACAAAAAGACAATAGCAATAAGAAAACGGGCTGCAATGACATGCATAGTCCGGACATCCACCTGGGGAGCCAGGAACACCAGTTTGAAAACCATTCCTGCTCAGGAGCACCTCCGTCCTCATGCTTGTCTCTTTGTAAGCAGTGCAGTGCTTGGATGGCAAGAGTCAGAGTCCCATTGTCTATGTTGTTTCCTGGAATAAATGTGCAGCAGGATGCACTGATATTAGCACACGCCCTTCCCTCCATTGCAGTAATTAAGTCCAACACATATCGATCTTGCATCAACAAGAGGCAGGTGGCTCTCAGTTCTTCCTTGGTCGAATTAAGGCTGAGCTCAGTTCTATTAATCAACTTGAGCATTTCCCACCTGATTGACTGCAACCAGAGGGTGTTTGCTTTTATTTGTAATATGAAGAAGGGTATGACCCTCCCGCTGATACTTGTGTATCACAGAACAGTCTGAATTCTTCCGTAATGTTTTTTTACTGAGCCCAGCCAAAATAATCAGCAGTTCTTTTTTCACTAGTGTGATGCAACAGAGATGTCTTCTTCCTTAGCGGGTGTTAGTACAGATGTGACAGTTCATCTCCGGGAATGAGCAGTGTCAGGGTGTGTATGGTGACAAGGGAACAGAGGCCACACCATCCAAGGACGAGCTGACTGTAGGCAAACTCGTCGCTCTGCCAAAAGGTAACTAACAGCGTGGAAGTACCCCATTGCATGTCCGGAATGTGCAGGATTGTGCCACAGTTTTCATTTGTGCCTAGTGGAATTGTTCCTTCACCTCTGAAACACAAGGAATACAGTGTAAGTTTCCGTACAATTAAGGGTTGCCCCTTTCTTTCTAGCCACGTTTATCGACCCACCTCTGTATCCCAGATTTCCTGGCATGAGGTATCTAAGCTATTGTTTAACCCTCCCTTATGAGACTCATTTCCATTTGTATTATTGAGATGGATGGCCCTACAATGGAATTCCATGTCTGGGGTCCAATCGTTATTAAAGAAGACTGCCCCAGATATGATAAAGGCGACCTGGAACTACAGATGGAAGCTGAGGCGAATGTGTTTGTGCACTGGTTCGGTGGTTTTGCTACCACTCAGAATCTTTTCTCTGGAAAGTCTCTGGCCAAACAGTATCCTTCCCTACCCTATGGTGCCCCTTCTGCGCATCCTATCTAGCTCAGTTTGAATGTCGCTAGGCTCAGGGAAAAAGGTAGAGTGTTGGTGGATTGGTCTCGTATGGGGTCAGGTTCACTACTAATCTGTGGGATTCTAACTTGTTGGGTTGTATTTTAGCCCTAATGCTACATAGGTACAGGTGGAGAAGGCATTTTGCTTTTTCGGATTCCACCTCTTGGGACAAGTAAAGCCTGTCTGCGCCTACTGCATGCGGTATCAGCGTACAGACGTAACATGACTTGGCTGTTATCTTGGGGCCCACGGCGGTCATGCGCTGATTCCAGGTGCTGGGTAAGAGGGCACTGTGTAGTGCATGTGGGATGGTATTGGTGTAAATATTAGTGATATGGGAGATGTCCTACTCAAGCGCGGTGATGGCTTCAGGTGGACTCCATTTGGCTAGAAAGTTCTTTTGTGAGGAATGGATGTAGCAACACCCATAGTAAACAGAGGGTACACAGAAGTGCAAAAATGCATAAATTATTGAAAATTGCAGGTTGTGGAACGAATCCAGGGGAGGTGTCTGTAGCCCTCTGATGAAAGGGAGCTTATTGGCTTAAAAGTTCGAAACAAAAAGTTCATGGTACAGTTCGTAATTCTCAATTCGCTCACTGTAGATCTTGTCAGGGTGTTGATGTGGCCGCTTAAAAGGTGGTGCACTTGCATATTCGACTGCCGGCCTGTTGAATAACAGCTACTTTCATTGGTTAGTTTAGTACACAGTGCACTATTGCATGTGCCGTCGTCAATCATTTTTCTTTAGGGTTCATGTGCTTTCCTTTAACCCCTTTGCTGTCAGGCCTCCCCGTGCCACCCCTTTTTTGGGCTATTTGGGGTAGCTCGAACTTAGACCCCCATAACTTTTTGTCCACATAAGGTATCCATGCCAAATTTGCATCCTTTTTTTCCAAAATCCTAAGGATTGTAACTGTACCCAGGATTTGTGATTGCCCTGGAGGGGACTGATAGATTAGCCAAAATACAGCTACATTTTGGGGTTTTTGGGGGGAACAATGGGGAAAAAGTGCTGCCGAAGAAGGCATCTGTTTTTTTCCATGCAAATGGTATGAACAAAGGGTTTGTAGTGCTAAAATCACGATCTTTCCAGATTTCAGGAACAGGCAGACTTTGGTCAGAAAACCAGAATTTTCAACACAGTTGTGGCATTTTACTGAGACAGCTTATTCTTTCTATTTTTTGTGCTTTCAACCTCCTTCCAGTTAGTGGTAGAAATGGGTATGAAACAAATAATGGATCCCGGATAGCATTACATTTCTGAAAAGTAGACAACATTCTGAATTCAGCAAAGGGTCATTTGAGTAGATCCTTCAAGGTTTTCTTATAGAAAGTAACAGTTGAAATAAAACAATTTTGAAATTGAGTTGAAAAACACAGCCATTTGTGCCTACATTTTCACCTGTAACTTCTACGAACTATTGTAGATTTTGGATAGCAATATACCATTACATCTGCGGGCCCCTTCTGGTTGTGGGGATATATAGAGCTGGTAGGTTCACCTAGAACCCGAGGTACCTAGATCCAATTACTGCACTGCACCTTGCAATGTTTTTTCATTGTGTACCGGGTATACAGCGATTTATTTGGTAAAATATAATGAGTGAAAAATAGGTATCAAGGAAACTTATGTATTTATAAAAATAGGAACAAGATATGGAGTTTAGAAGCAGTGGTTATTGGTGTATCTCTGAATTTGTGGGTACCCATATTAGTATGTGAATTAGAGGGTATTTTTCAAAATTACTTCTTTTTTACACACTGTCTTACATTTAGAAGGCATAAATGCATAGAAAGACAAACGGTATTAACACTTGTTCTACTTTTCCATGTTCCCAAAGTCTCCTGATTAAAATGGTATCTCACTTGTGTGGGTAGGCCTAGTGTCCGCGACAAGAAACTGCCCAAAACACAACGTGGACACATCACATTTCTCCACTGAAAACTGACCTTTTTTTTTGCAACGTGCCTAGCTGTGGATTTTGGGACCTAGCTCAGCTGGCACCTGGGGAAACCTAGCAAACCTGTACATTTCTGAAAACTAGACACCCAGGGGAAACCAGGATGGGGTGACTTGTGTGGCTCTCACCAGGTTCTGTTACCCAGAATCTCTTGCAAACCTCAAACTTTGTCTAAAAAAATCCATTTTCCTCACATTTCTGTGATGGAAAGTTCTGGAATTTGTGGGGAGCCACAAACTTCCATCCACCAGCATTCACCCAAGTCTCCTGATAAAAATGGTACCTCACTTGTGTGGGTAGCCCTAGTACCCGCAACAGGAAGCGGCTCAAAGCATATTGTGGAGATATCAAAATTAGCTATCACAAAACGACCTGGTTTAGCAATGGGGTCGCCTGTGTCCCGGGCTCAGCGGCCATCTAAGGAAACCTACAAAACTCAGATATTTCTGAAAACTAGACACCTGGAGGAGTCCAGGGAGGTATGGCTAGTGTGGGTTCCCCAACATGTTCATACCCAGAATCCCCTGCAAACCTCAAATTTAGCTAAAAAAATCAAATTTTCCTCACATTTTTGTGTGGGAAAGTTGTGGAATCACTGCACCAGCACAAATTTCCTACCACCCAGCATTCCCCCAGGTCTCCTGATAAAAATTATACCTCACTTCTGTGTGTGGACCAAGTGCATGCAACAGGGATGGGCCCAAAATGGATTTTGGAGGAATCAAAATTATCAATCACTGAACAACCTGATTTTGCAAGGGGTTCACCTGCATTTTTGGTCCCGGGGGCCATCTTGGAAAACCTACTACACCCAGACATTTCTGAAAACTAGACACCCGGGGGAGTCCATGGAGATATGACTGGCATGGATCTCCCAACGTTTTCAAAATGCCCTGCACATCTTAAATTTAGCTAAAGAAATCACATTTTCCTCACATTTCTGTGTAGGAAAGTTGTGGGATCGCCATACCGGCACAAATTTCCTACTACCCAGTGTTCCCCCAGTTCTCCCGATAAAAAAGCTACCTCACTTGTGTGGGTGGGCCAAGTGCCCGAGACACGGAATGGCCCAAAACGTATTGTGGAGACATCAAAATGATCTATCATAAAACAACCTGGTTTTGCAGGGGAGTCACCTTTGTTTTTGTTCCTGGGCTCAGCGGCCATCTAGGAAAACCTACCAAACCCAGACATTTCTGAAAACTATGCATCTGGGGGAGTGCAGGAAAGTATGGCTTGCATGGATCTGCCAAGGACATTTGTGTGGGTCTAGTGATTCCACAACTTTCCAGCCTAAAAACTTTTTTTTTTAAACTGCCCTTTTTGAACCTACTGTGGTACCCCCTCAGTTTTTCATATTATACGTTTTTAGGTTCTCTGCTTTGGGCACCCACAAAAGTGAGGTATCATTTTTATCAGGAGACAGGGGAACGCTAGGTGGTGGGAAATTTGTGCAGACCCAGTTATCCCTCAACTTTTTCACACAGAAATTTGAGGAAAGTGTGATCTTGTTTAGCTTAATTTGAGGTTTGTAGGGGATTCTGGGTAATAAAATGCTTGACGTTCCACGCAAGATACACCACTAGCCAAGCACCATCTGCGCACACTGCCAGCCAAGTGCCATCCACGCACACTATCAGCACACCACCAGCTAAGCGACAATCCACGCACACTGCCAGACAAGCGCCATCTATGCACACTGCCAGCCAAACCCCTTTCATTCACACTGCCAGCAAAACGTCATCCACTTACACTACTAGCCTAGGGCCATCCATGCACACCTCCAGCCAACCACATCCATGCACACCACCAGCCAAGCAAAAGTCCATGCACACAGCCAGCCAAGCGACAGTCCACGCACACCACCAAATGTGTGCCATCCACGCAGACCACTAGCCAAGCAACAGTCCATGCACACTGCCAGCCAAGCGCTAGTCCACACACAATGCCAGCTAAGCGCAAGTCCACGAACACTGCCAGCAAAATTCAGGTTCATACACAGCCAGCCAAACACCAGTACACACAGACCATCAGCCAAAATCCAGTTCACACACATACACACACTGAAACCTTCACTAGCGTCTAGTGGTTTTCTGTCCCCATTAGGGGCAGATGGGCCTGCAAATATCACTGATCTGCCCCCAAGGTGGGCAGAAATGGCAAACATGTGTGCACAAAAAGAAAAGGGGAGCAACTCTTGCCTAAGGGACTGCTCCCTGACATGCCCATAAACATATGTTTGGTACCTAGTGGGCTTTCTGCCTCCCTGGGGGGCAGATCAGCAGCTTTTGCCCCATCCACCCCCGGGGGGGCAGAAAGACTGTAGCTATTTTAGGGGGGGCATTGACATCCCCATTCTGGGCAGCTCCCACCCCTAATCTGGCTAAAAAATATACTTCCTAGTGTTTAGTGGGCTTTCTGCCCCCCGGGGCTATTGCCCCCATCTGACCGCAGGGGAGTAGAAAGACTGTGCCTATTTTTGGGTGGGGTGGGAGCATTACAATGCCCATTCAGGGCAGCCCCTACATTTGCATTAAATAAATCCCTGGGTTCCTAGTGGGCTTACTGCCCCTCCGTTGGCAGATCAGGGCCATCTCCCCACAGGGGGGGAGAAAGACTGAATTTACCCAAAAACATTAGGGGGGGTCAAAAGCCCTTGCCCAAGAGGCCTCTCCCCCCTCCTTAGTGTCTAGTGGTAGATTCCTGCTTGGGGATCGCCCTCCTGTGGAGATCCCCAACCAGGGATCCACTTGGGAAAAGCACCATTGTAAAGGGAGATACTACCCTTTCCAATGATACCTCTCACATCTGTCTAGGTGCTCTGGGGGCTGAGATAGCCCCATGAGCACCGAAGCAGTGAAACTGAAATGAGCCAATCGACTCATTTCAGTTTCACTTTCAATGTCATGATGTCAGCGCACCATGCGAGCGATCGTCATTACATTGAAAGAAAAAAAATCCCTCGGGAGGTTGGGGAAGCTCTTCCCTAGCTCCTGAGGCTAAAAAACTGAAAAGGAAATCCCTCTGACAGGGAGCTGCCCTGTCCCCCTCCTCAGATTGCCCTCCCCCTGGGGTGTGGCCAGCCAGCCCACCCTGGGGGATCAGGAGTAGAGTGGGGCCTAGGCTCCCGAAGGCACTCTGAAATGGCAAATTCTAGTGAGGATACCTAATCGACAAAGCACATACAGCAGCCCTGAATCCCTAACTGCAAGCAAAGTCTTGAATTCCTAATATTGTCTCATTGGTCCTTCTTTCTGATTTTTGGTACAGCAAATTTTGAGGTGTTGGTGAAATGGGCGCATACATTGGGGGCTTTAGCTTACTGCACATTTGGGTTCTGTGTTTTGGAAAGGCATTATTTCCCCCACACAGTTGCCCCTCCCTGCAGTGATTGTGGCTCCAGTCCCTGTTGGGCTGGGTTTCCTGTTTGTTGTTGCTGTTGCCATGTGTTTGTTCAACTACCTGATCCCTGTTGTGGTGGTGCGGTGGCTAACTGATATCCCTGGCACTGAGTGTAGGGTGCATTTGTGTCTCCATGGGCTTGGTTTTGTGGATGGAGACTTTGTGGGGACTGGCCCTGGCTCATCGACCTCTGTTCATGGTACGCTTTTAGCTAGCATATGTCTGCCATATGGTCTATTCTGTGACAGTAGTAACTTTCTCTAAGGTCTGGTTGCTGCCAACCACCCTGGCCTCTGCCATTACAGTTATGTTGAAATCCTCTGAGGTTTTGTGGTGAAGCCGCCTTCAAGACTGGTGCCATTTGCATGCTCTCGGCCAACGCAGTCACCTCGAGTGTGGTCTTTTTCACTTTGTGTTGGACCAACTTAGTGGTGTCTCTCTGGGCTTGCTCCTGTTTTTCGCTATTCTTCTCTTGTTTCTTTTTGTAACAGTGCAATATGTGGGCCTGTAACTCTAACCCCACTACCCTGTCCAAACCACTTTGTATCTCAATGGGCAGCCCCTTTTTGAGGATATTATAAAAGAATGTGACTTGCAGGCCTGTATCAGCCCATGGCTGTCCTGTCTCTTGTGCCGATTGTTCCCCCATCCTATCCAGAAAATCAGTTATGGTTTCCCCAGGTTTCATAGTCTTCACCATTAACCCTCCTACATCAGGGCGGTCCGGGAACATATCCCTCAAGGCCATCCGTAGTTGGTGTTGGTACGAATTTGAATGCGGCCCCATCATGCTTGGTGTTTGTCAGCGTGATTGCTGGGATTCAAGCTCGGGCGAAGTCTGTGTCAGTCTACTCTCTGATAAGACAACTTAGTAGACTTTTGACATTGCCTATTGCTAGGTTTATTTCCTCAGTGTTCTTCTCAAAACATGAGATCCATTTCCCTGCTCCATCCAGCAATGGTGGCAATTTGGTCCTCAGCCCTTCTTTATCCATATGAGCCCCCGGCAAAGAGATAGTCCCTGTCTTGCCCTTCTGTAGTAGCGGGTATATTTTGATTTTGGGAGGTTCTACTGGTTTCTTCCTGACGTAGCACTCCCATGTTCGTAGGCAATCCTGCATGTAGGAGAAGTTCTACTTGGAATCTCCCCCACTGTGCCAGATGCAGTCTCCCACTATGGCCATGTCCTCGGGTTCGAAGGATCCCTCTTCTGGCCAAGGTCTATTGTATGGGTTCATTTCCCTTTGTTCAGCAGGCTAGCAGGTGGCAGAATTGCCACATGAAGATCTCACCTTCCTTTTGGGCCATTATCTCTCTTGGGGTCGGTCTGTCCCGCGTGTTCAGGAGGAGCAGCAGACGTCTTCGTCGCTGCTCCCCTCGTGCGCACACGAGGGTGCCATCTTGTTTCTCCTGCGCCTTGGTTTGGTCTGTACCATGCTACCTTTGTGTCTTATTTTCCTGCCCAGCCCTTCTTCTGCATTGATAATCCAGCTTCCCCACTCCCATGGAGACCCCTCACCAAATAGGAACAGCTCAGTACACCAAATACTACTACTTAATGAACCTCATCCACTTAGGAGCATCCTCCGCCCTATGCCCCCATCGACTCTTCAACCTTGGAAGTGATGAAATCAGCCACTAGATCACCACCATCCTCAACGCTTCCGTCACCACAGCCACCTTCCCCGATGCCTAGTTACACTCAGAGGTCAGACCTCTCCTTAAGAAACCCGCAGCAGACCCCGCGATCTCCAGAACTACTGCCCATCTCACTAATCCTGTTTCCCGCCAATGTCCTGAAGAAGGCCATCAACCTCCAACTCACCGAACACCTGGAAAGAAACAACCTGCTGGACCCCTCCCAATCAGGATTCAGAACCAACCACAGCACCTTGATTGCCGCAACAGACGACATACGCACTCTAGTCAACAGAGGGGAATCAGCCGCCCTGATCTTTCACGACCTCTCATCAAACGTCTACACCAGATCGGATTCAAAGAGGACGCTCGCAGATGGATGTCATCATTCCTCACGGGGCACACCCAGGGAATCCGCCTCCCTCCGTTCACCTCACAACCCAAGCACACCATCTGCAGTGTACCTCAAGGTTCATCCCTCAGTCCAACCCTCTTTAAAATCTACATGATGCCGCTAGCAGACATCGTCAGAACCCACAACATCAGAAACCATCTTCTATGCCAACAACACCCAGCTCATCCTTTCGCTCTCAGCAGAACCCACCACGAAGTGAAACTTCCATAACTGCATGAAGAACTTCTCAGCCTGGATGAAGGATAACTGCCTGAAGCTCAACATGGACAAAAACCGAAGTTCTGATTTTTGACAGCCACACCGCCCACTGAAACAACTCCTGGTGGCCATCGGAACTTGGACCGACCCCCACACCAAAAGATCATGCCTGCAACCTAGCCATCAATCTGGACAGCAAACTCTCCATGAAATCACAGGTCAGGACCTTCTTCTCAGCCTGTTTCCACACTGTCTGCATGCTCCACAGAATCTTTAAATGGCTCCCCATCAGCACCAGAAAAACAATGACATAAGTCCTTAACACAAGCTGTTTGGACTAAGATAACGCACTCTATGCTGGCTCCACCAGCGAACTCATGATAAGACTTCAGACAATACAGAACACAGCAGCCAGGCTCAAAAGGACCTACATCACCCAGCACCTGAGAAACCTCTACTGGCTCCTCATCCAGGAAAGATGTATTTTCAAACTCCTGACTCACACCTACAAAGCCCTTCATGACCAAGGCCCGGCGTACATGCACTACCGCTTGAGCTTCCACCAAACTTCCAGAAAACTCCTCTCCACCCACCTCATCTTCGCACAGCCACCGCGCATCCACTGCAGCGGAGGACATTCCTTCTCCCATCTTGCAGCCATGCCCAGGAACGCCCTCCTCCTACACCTCCAAACATCACACTTGTTGACAGACTTCAGGAGGAAGGTCAAAACCTGACTCTTCCACTGAAACCTGCAGCCTGAATGCCCTCATGGGTAACAAATTGCGCTTTACAAGTACTTTATGATTGATTGATTGATAATCTGGTGAGGCATGGATCTCAGCCAAAATCCTTTCATCCAGTTCTACCTCTGATTCCTCTCCGGTCAGTGCTCTGTATCTGTCCGCGCCCTCCTTTGGTGGAGGGCACGCTGCTTTCTTGCTATGCTTCCATGGGGCTCTCTTATCCTCTCTCCTTAGTTCACGCCTTTTCTCTAAATCCCATCTAGGTTGCCTCCTTCGCTCTGAACTATGCGTTGTTCTTTTTGGTCAGAATTTGCCCTCAAATTTGCTGTTGTTTTTTCAGCAACCTGTGCAAACCATGCCACTGGGGTTTGATGGGCTGAACGCGATGAATGGGAGGGTCAAACTTTGGGGAACTTGTGAACTGGACTGGGGCGGCCCTGGGATTACCTGGACCTCTGAGCCTGTTAGACTCTCATGCCTGGACCTAACAGGTCATTGTTCGGTAGGGGACCCTTCAGCTCTTTCAACTGGCAGGTTGCTGTATCCTAATGTTTGGAAAGCAGGCATCGGGGGGAGCACCTCCATACCTGCATATGGCAGGGGAGGTGCGGAAGCCTTGCTTATTGTTGGTCAGATAGGTTTATTGGTCTGGACCTCCTCAGAATGGCCCAGAGCTCTAATAGTGCCTCTCTCTTGTCCTTCTTCTGTCCTCCCTATTTGGTCCGTATGTGTGTTCTCATATGTTCAATTGCCTTAGTGTCAAAAGTTCCCCCTTTGACCAGGGTTAAGCGTGTGCCTTAGTGTGTGCGTGCCATTCGTGGTAAAAGTTGTTAAGTTTTTCAGCCTGTATGTGGAACCTGGTTTGCATGTGTTTTAGTGACGATTCCATGATAAGTTGGGTACTTTTTAGAAGAAAAGTGTGCACTAGCTTCTCCCATTTTGGGAATCTTTTTTCCTTCGCTCTAATCGTCTGGAAAATATATACATATACACAGGGTTTACTGGTTCTAACTATTTACTATGAGCTCAGTACTTTCTACAGATGCATCAACATGGACATTTCACAAACATAAACAACAATGCATATGAAGGGTCACAACCTAGAATAAAGTGCAATTGTTAAATCAAAAATGACATGAAATTTGGCATAAAATAAAGAATTTGAGAAATAGCAGCACCTTCATATAGCACATTGAATCATCGACACATTACAACACTTAGAACAAAACACAGTTGCATTAATTACCAGCACTACAACAATCAACTATAGCTTGCGTCAATTTCAATACTCATATAAGAAAAAGCTGACAGAGAAAAAATTATGACTTTTGTCAAATAAACCTTAGCCCACTCCTAGCACATGCTATCGTGTGACCAGGCAAAGGCCTGCACAGTACACGGGTCTAAGTGAGCCTGAAAGTCTGTCAATATCGGCTCAGGGACAAAGGAAATGACAATTGTTTCGCATTGCATCCTGTATCACTCCCAGGGGTCCAGTGTACCATCTGTGTAGCGCCCCATGGTCTAAGCGAACAAAACCCTTTTAGACTATAAAATAAGATTGAGGTGACCAACCGTATCCTCTGTGTCATACCCAGCGGTCCAAGAAATGAGGCCTCAACCCTGTATGATTTCTATCAGTGGGAGGGCGCTCAGGTTACATTTTTGCGCTTCTTCCTAGTTTGCCATACTCTGAATATAGAGACTAAGGATCTGATGTCGTCCCTTACCCACTGACGGCGACTTCAGGGTAGAACTCCACCCCATGGATTCAACAAAACTTCCCATCAATTGTAGTGTCTGCCCACCTTGCTGTGCACACGTGGATCGTTCCGGACGGGGTCCCCTTCCTTCATCTGCAGTCAGGTCCGAGGTACCAACCACTCCTATCTGGCTTCCCAAAATGTTGCTCAAATCTGAATTTACCTTGAGAAAACAAAAGACAAGAGGCGTTTGGCAAAACAGAAACTGTTGGTTTAATTAAACACTTCGGCTGGGAGCACAGCTACAGAAGCGGGTCTGAGGACTGTCTCGAAGTACATCCAATCTGAACAAGAATTTTATACATTTTTTTGGGCATCATTATGTGTTTCTGTTGATCCTTTTTTGGTAAAGGAATGCAGGCCTTGTCTTTGGAGTCATAAATAAGGCACCTGCTAACGAATGCAGGTGGGCCTCGACCTTGCGTAGACACAAAGGGGGCCAGTTGGTAATGTGTTCAGATGTCCGGCATGAGGGGAGCGTGATCACTGTGTATACTTTGTGTGCTGTGTCATGATTGGCTGTGTGTTCCTAACTCCATGTGGCATCTGACTTTATGGTGTTTTTGTGAATGCGTGCACCCTTCCGGCCATGTGTGCTTTATTGAGCCCAGTCTCCCTGGATCATTGTGTTGTCACTGTGTTTATCCGAGGGTTTGACCTGAGTTTCCTGTTCATGCATTTGTCTGCCAGATGCGTGCCACCCCACCTGTGACCTGCCAATCAATAACCTCAGGTCTAGGTCTCAGAGCCTGCCTGACCACATATTTCTGGGTCGAGGTTGATGGAGAGTTCATGACGGATGAATTTGATGATAGAGATGCTATTTTCTACTTATATATGAATGTATCATTATAAACATTGGCATTGATTGCCACTCACCCAGATCTTAATTGCCTTCCCAACAGAGTCCAAGAAATCCACCCATTTCTTTGAAGAGAGTTTGTGACTAGCCCTGAACCGTTGCCTGTACTTCTCGGATGACAAACCACATTTTCTGACTAAAATGGTCTTCATGGCAGTGTAGTTGGTCTTGTCCCCCACCTCTAATGTAAAGAATGTATCTCTCCCGACTGTGGGCAACTACCCCCAAAGACCATGCCCCCAGAACTCTTCTGGGTCCCTGTGTGCTTTTAAAGCTGCTTTATAGGCTGCCAGGCATTTATCTATGTCATCCCCCCAATGTAACAGGGCACCATATCTCGTGGGATATGAAATCTGGACTAATGGGAGGAACCGGCCGGTATGTTGCCACCATTGCTGTTGTTGGGCCCCACTTGTAGGGCTCTGATATCCAGCACTCTGAGGTTGAGCTCATGGGTTTGTTTCCTTTCCTCCAGAGCCTGCCTCTTCTCCTCTAAAGCCTGCTCTTTCTCACATTGCATCTTGGCCAGCTCTAGCTTTAGTTGTCTCTCCTCCCTCCTGTCCTCCAGTTCCTCTGGGGTTAGGCTCCTGGGTGAGGCAACGCTCCCTGCCTTGGTGGGGCCACCTACTCTTGGAAAGTTGTTGGCCTCCTGGCCTGCAGACAGTCCCAGATCCATCTGGTCTAGTTCCTCATCTGGATCCAGAATCTCACACCCTTCCTCTTGGACCCCAGGTACTGCACCCTTGCCTCCATATAGGCCCTCAGCGCCTTTTGCAACTCCACCTTTCTGGTGAAGCCCTTTATAGAGACCTGAAACTCCTGGCAGAAAATCTTGAGCTGGGCCACTTTGTATCTCTCCAGTTTGGTAAAGGTGCAGGTGCAGGTGTAGCTGTTGCCTCATCAGTGAGAGACATGATTCTAGGTAAAAGGAAAGGATCACTGATACAACATCGACTCCAAAAACATCGCACTACAAAAATATTGAGGCAACAATATCATATACAAAAATATCGATACACAATACACAAAACAGAAATGACACTAACGTTGATAAAAATATATCATTTAAAAAAATCTTGATGACAAAAATATCGACAATAAAAATAAAGAAAACAAAAATATCGATAACATTAAAATAACATTAAACACATCAAAAACATCGATGAAATACATTTAAACTATATTGAAAATTACATTTAAGCATAAAAAAATACCATTTGCAACAATATTATAAAATAAAATATACCAAATATTTTAAACAAACCCAAAAAAATAATTACAAACCAATAAAATTAACTAAAGCAAATTAACAAAAAATCCAAAAACAAATAAATAAACAAACAATACAACATTAAAAATATATCACAACCAGTGTTCCCTGTAAGGTGCGCACCCGTGCACCTTTGTGCCCCGAGCGCGCAGTGTCCTGTGTGGAGCGCGCACACATTCGCACCGCCGCATTTAAAACGCGAGCGGCGAAAAACGGCAATTTCCTGGTTGCCAGAAGCCTGGGCACGTGTTCACTAGCAAGTTGCTCCTGCACTTGCTGCATTTTTAATGGAGCCCGGCTGCGGGCTGATTGTGGGCCTTTGTGAAAATATTTATGTTAATTGCAGCACCGTCATGTGCTGCAATTAGCATAAATATTTTCACAAAGGGCCACAATCAGCCCGCAGCCGCGCTCTATTAAAAAAAGAAAGGCAGCAAGTCTGAAAGCCTGACGTGTAAAGCACACGTCGTGCTTTTGGACTTGATGCATTTGTTTTCTAAATAGAGCGCGGCTGCGGGCTGATTGTGGCCCATTGTGAAAAAATTTAAATTAAATGCAGCGCATGACGGTGCTTCGAATAACAGGAATCCTTTCACAAAGGCCCACAATTAGCCTGCAGCCACGCTCTGTTAAGAAAAGAAATGCAGCAAGTCCGAAAGCACGACGTGTAAAGCACACGTCGTGCTTTTGGACTTGATGCATGTTTTTTCTCAATAGAGAGAGGCTGCGGGCTGATTGTGGGCATTTGTGAAAATATTTATGTTAATTGCAGCGCATAACGGACACTGTGATTAACAAGAATACTTTTACAAATGTGTGCCTAACAAAAAATGAATATGTCCGTCTGTAATGCAACTGGTGCTCAGCTCTGATACCTTCGGGTCAAGTTTGCGCTAAATAAAACTCTGTGAAAATAAAAATGGCATTGTCGCATGAGTATGTGCCTCTGATGAGTTATGCATATTTGGGTCGGGACTATTTTTCAAGATATTGAAAGAGGAACAGGAAACCTCTTCTGATGCACTTAAATCCACTGTGGGGTGCCTTTATAATCAAAGTGAACCCCATAAGAAATTACCATGTACTTGAATCAATGTTCATATTCAGTGCATACTGTGGCCTTTTGATGTTCTTTTGATGCTTATTGCAGCTGAAATGGGCTAATCTTATCATGAAAAGTGGTGGCAATTCTTGGCATATGGTGAGTATTATTGAAACAGAGGTGCAAACTGCTGCCCCAATGTATAATGTCTGCACTAGAAAACTAGTGGTATTTATTAGCATTTTATGTGATTGTCATTACTACTGTGAGAGTCCTCAACCTTAAAATGTCTATAACTACTACATCCATCCATGCACTCAATTACCATTTCATCAATTCTTGAGGGAGGTAGGGGCAGGAACATAACCCGTATCTCCCATGGCCGCTTTCCTGATTTGCTTCACAGTGTCATGGCATCAAAAGGCTCTGAAAGTGTCTGTGCTATGTTATTGTATTTGTATAGCACATAGCTCACCTGGGAGGGTTCCCTGGCACTGAAGCAGGAGCTGTATGGGCTTAGCCATGGTTGGGGCTAGGTGAAGACTCTGAGCCAGATCTTTAGTTTCTTGCAGAGTTCTAGAACTGAGGAGGAGGCTCTGATATGCAGAGACAGGTAATCCAGGCTTTACGAGGGAGGTAGGAGAAGGCACGACCACTAAATCTGGTTCTGCATATGTGAGTGGTGTTTACAGGTAGATGTCCAGCTGAGCTGAGGTGTCTGGTAGGTTTATGGAGTTGTGGAGGTACCTGGGGCCAATGTTGTGTAAGACTTTGTATGTGTGCGTGAGGATTTTGAAGAGTGCTTGTTTGGAAATTGGGTGCCAGTGGAGCTCGTTGAGGTGTGTGATGATGTGTGTGCTGGGGGGAAGGTTGAGAATGAGTCTGGCCACTGAGTTTTGTATGGTCTGGAGTCTTCTGGTCAGTTGAGCGTTGATTCCAGTATAGAGTACATTACTGTAGTTGAGCTTGTTGGTGATGAGAACTTGGGTGATGGTTCTGCTGGTGCTGGTGGGGAGCTATTTGAAAATCGTTTTGAGCATTTTGAGTATGTGGCAGATATTGTATTCACTTGGTCAGTTGTGGTGAGTTGGTTGTCGAGTGGTATTCTGAGGTTCTTTGTGTGGACTGCTTGGAAGGGTGTTGATTCGAGTTTAGCAGGACAGAAGTTGGAATCTCAGATCGAGGTGTCTTTGCCAACGATTACTACTTCTGTCTTGTCTGAGTTGACTTGAGGCAGTGGGTTTTCATTCATCTGGTGACTTGAGTTATACAGGCAGAGAATATGAGATGAGTGTCATCAACAAAGGATATGCTGTTGATTCAATGGGATAAGATGATGCTGGTGAGTTGGTCATGTTGTTGTTAAGCAGAGTGAGGCTGAGTGAGGATTACTGTGGATGAGTTTGACAGCGTCCGAGGTAAAGGGGGCCAGGCTGACCGACTGGGTGCGGCCTATCAGGAATAAACAAATACAGTGAAGTGCAAGACCTTAGATGCCAGCTTCGTGCTGTCATTGGATAAGGATGGGGTGGGAGAAGGTGTCAAAGGCTGCAGAAAGATCCAGTAGAACAAGGGCCGCATTGTCACATCAGTCCATGAACATCCAGATGTTATCCATGGGGATGATGAAGGTGGTCTCTGTACTTTGGTTGGGCCTGGATCCGGATTAAGCGGTGTCGAGGATGTGGTTGTCAATTAGGTGGGTGGCTAGGCATTTGTTTATCATCTTTTACATGATATTATTTTTGATGCGTAGGGTAGCAGAAATATAGGCTGGTTGTTAGCTAGCATCTTCAAGTCTGCTGAGGGTTTCTTGAGGAGGGGGAGTACTGTGTTATGTTTCTAGGTGGCTGTGATGATTGAGTTATTCAGGATCGGGGTGAGATCTGCACTGATGGGATCCAGTTCTTTGATAAAGACATGGTGAAATCAGGGGCCCAAGGGTGCTCCGGAGTGTATAAACTGCACAGCTGTTGTGTTTTCTTCAGTGTCGATTGTAGGTCAGGTGGTCAGGGTGGTCCTTTGGGTGGTAGTAGAGATGGGCAGGAGGGCTGCAAGAGTGGAAGGATCCAGTTGGGGCTCAAAGTTCTTGCAAATGCTGGTGATATTGTTCCTGAAGAATAGGGACAGCTGTGTATGGAGGTCCTGAGTTGGGGCTACGCTAGTGGAACTTGCTAACAGATATGTGAAGATTTTCACTATGGGGAAGATTTCATTGGTGCTGTTGGTGCTGTTTGCGAAGACAGACCATTTTGTGGCTCTAATTTGTCGGAGTGTGGATTTTTAGGTGCTCTTGTCAGTGTTGATCTGACTTTGTCTGCATCTGCATTGAAGTTGCTTTCAGTTGCGCTTGGTGATGCTGAGCTCTTATGTGTACCAGTTTGCTTGCAGTCTGGTTCTCATGGCTTTGTTGGCTTTGAGAGGAGCCAGTGTATCTACACAATCATTGATCCAGGCTTTGAAGTTGGAGATGGATTTGGGGAGATTGTTGCTGTGTTGAGGCCAGTGGTGTAGGAGTTTAGAAGATAAGGAGGCTTCTGAGATATTGTTCCAGTCCCTTCATGAAGATTTGGTGATGGGTTTTCTGAGGTGGTGTAGGATGGGCATTCTGAATTTGAGGTAGGTGTGGTCGGACAAGGTGATCAGTGTGGACTTGTCTACTGGGATTTTGCTGAAGCTGGTGAAGATGGCGTGGAGTAGGTGTTGGGCAGCATGTGTGTGACCTTCCACTTGCTGGGTGATTCTGAAGTTGGAGAGGTCCTTGAGGAGGCTGGTCATGCTGGGATCAGTGCGGTCCTCCAGGTGGAAGTTGAGGTCACCAAAGAGGATGAAGGTGCTGGAACGTAGGATCAGGGGGGGGGGCAAAGAAATCTGCAATGGTGCTACCGAAGGTGGCACGTGGTCCAGAAGGGAGGTAGATGAGGGTGATTATCATGGGTGTAGTTGGCTGTGATGAGGTGTTTGTGCAAAGTCAGTTTGAGCCTGCTGAAGCATGCAGCAGAGCATGCTTGTACATACTATTCATATTTAATAAGAATCACTCCAATCTCCTTTTGTTACAGAATGTTAAGTAAGGTTCACCCTTGGATGTTATGTTTCCAATGATGGATCTCAAAATTGGTGATTGATACATTGGGGCCGATTCCGATCTCGGCCGGTAGGGCTCCGAATCGGATTCGGCTTAACCGGATCCGATTCGGAGCCCTATTTCCTGACCGATTTGTACGCGCGTCCGTGCGAGCGAGTACGATGCGAATTCGCCGACCGACTCGTCCGGGCGTCCCGACCGCTCTGACCGACTCGTTCCCGGGTCGAACCGCACTGACCGACTCGCTCGGACTCGACTCGCACCGCGCAATGTAGACGTTCCCCGGCCGGGTAAGTACGATGCGCGCCGCGAGCAGTCCGACCGAGCCGCGCACTCCGGCTCCAAAGAGCAGTCGGAGCCGTACTTTGGGGGTCTGTGTCGAACCCCCGTGTACGCGTAGCTGTGCGAGTCGCACACAGGGGGGACCCATGGGTCCCCCCTACCTGTGCGTGTACGGCGCGAGTCGCTTCGCCGCGTACACGCTGTAGGGGGCGCCCTTGTCCGCCTCGCACCTATTGAGTCAATGGGAGCCCGCGTACGCGTTGTACGACCGGCTCCCATTGACTTCAATGGGAGTCCGACCGACTCGAGTCCGATGGCATACGTGCGCATCGTACTCGTTCGGTCGGGCTGCCAGAGTCCGATTCGGTCGGAAATCTCTCCGAGTCCGGCTCGGTCGGAGAGATTTCCGGCCCGAATCGGAATCGGCCCCATTGTGTTTAGATAAATGCATAAAACAGGAATGAGTTGATTACCATAAACAGAAATGTGGGTTTGCTAGATGCATGAATTGTGATATCAAAAATTAGAAAGTGTCCTATAGTCTGCCATAAAAGGTGATCAACAGAGTTAGTTTCCAGATTAACTGTGCCATGATAAATGTATGCCTCAATACCCGCCTGTCTCCTGAATGCATGAGGCAGCAGTGCACTCTCCCTTGCCCAGTGGACTAGAGTCGGCCGGCCCGGGCTGCTTGGAAATAATTCTCCGATGTGGCCAATAATTTAGCCCCTGTGCCCCCTGACAGAGAGGGCCACGTGGACAGGTATGTGCACCATCATGCTTTATACGTTGTGCTTTTGGACTTGCTGCATTTCTTTTAGGTAACACATAAGTTTGAAATCTTTGCTTAGCTAGTGTGCCACCCGGCTGGTGTTTTGCTGCTTCTTTCTGTCTCTGCATCCAGATATATAATTCAACAAGTAACATTACACCTACAGCAGTAAAATCTTATGATGGTACCACCTTTGGAGTCTTGTGCTTTTCTAAACCCGAAGTGTACTTGCCTGTGTAACCAATTCATGTCATGCCGTGTGTATCCAAATTGCAAACCTGCCTCCAAAGGTTTGGAGTGATATTTGGCGCTGCACCCACACGCGCGGTCTGGTTCCTGGCGCACATAGCCTTGGCTGCCGCCCACAGAGGAAAACAATTAGAGGGAACATTGATCACAACTACAGAAAATAAAAAAACACAAATATATATCATATATAAAAAATATATCACATTTATCTACATACAAATTTAAATAACAACAATTAACAAAATAAAATAAACATAATAAATGCAAAACCAATGAAATGGTAACAGCTAAAAAATTCAAAAAAGCTATCTCGACCAATACATTTAAACTACACCAACACAAACCAATAGAAAACGCTAACTAATTAAATAAACACTATAAAACCAATCAATTAATTAACATAAAATTTACCATATAATGGACAACCACGGAGAAAGAGCGAACCTTGGCGAGAGAGAACACAGAATGAAGAATAACGACACATACAACTATTCCGAAAATCCCGCCATTAAAGTAAGCACAAAATTTTGTAACTAAATAAATAAAATTAATATAAATAACTATAACATGTTTTCCTTTACATATCACAGATTTAACTTCACTAAAATTCCACCTAGAAAATTCAACACAAAGATTTATGAAAACAACAATAATAAAATCAACTTTATAAAAAATATATCAGAAAGTAAGTATATGACTTAACAAACAAATTAAGTAAACTATTTAAAACTAATTATTTAATAAAAAATAAAACACAGCTAACAAATGTTTTTTTCTTAACAGCTTCCACAGAAATCAACAAAACCACAACATCAACAAAAGACACTTCATCAACTAAAAAAAGTAAGTATATTTTTTATTTACAAATTAAATAAATAGAGGCTAAATAATAAAAATAATCCAATTAATCAAAACTATAACGTTTTCTTTTATGTATCACAATTTATACTTCACAATAACTCCAACAAAAAAACTCAAAACAAATATTACATTTGAAAACAAGTACAAAATCAACATAAAAAAATATATAATACTAAGTAAGTATATAAATTAACCAACAAGTAGAGCTACCTATTAAAGAAAGATACATTTAAAAAAATAGCAAATATTACTAACAAATACTTTTATCTTCACAGCTTCTACAAACTTCAACATACAACAACATCAATGAAATGAAGTTGATCAACTATAAATAGTAAGTATTTCATTTTTCTTCACTTAAATAAATAAAGACACTAAAAAAGCGATATAAACAAATATACTAAAAATATAACCTTTAATTTCACATTTCACAGATTACACTTCTACAAAACTTCACCTAAAAAAGTCAAATCAACACATAACTTCGAAAACAAAGACAAAAGCACCATTAAAGAAAAGTATAAAACAAAGTAAGTATATAAATTAACCAACAAATACAACAAACTAATAGTAAACGATATAAAAATGAAAAAACTAATATAACTAACAAATATTTTTCTGTTCACAGCTTCTACAAACTACAGAATACAACAACATCAACAAAAAAACTTCATCAACTAAAAATAGTAAGTACTTTTTGCCAACTAAATACAATTAAAAACTAAATTAACAAATTAACATAATTAAATATAACATTTTAATAAAAAATAATATTTTGCTTTTCAACCAACAGAAAAAAAGACAGCAATCAATAAAATATACATCAAGAAAATTAAAGCGAAACAAATGTAAGTATACTTTCAAATATAATAATATGAACATGTTTACTATTCAAAATCGTATAATTAACAAATATATATAAACATATATTCACAGATTCACAAAACAATGGCAGAAGGAGCACAATTCATAACTTCTCAAAAGGGAAAACTGCTTCTGTGCTACATGGGCTACACCTATACGCAGGAAAAAATAACTGGATTCAAAACACATTGGACATGCAGCAAATATTACTCCAATTCTTGCTATGGGAGAGCCACTACAGTAGAAAATAATGTAGTTAATATAAGAGAACACAACCATCCACCCAATGTGACTGAAATTGAAGTCAGAGATGCCCTAGAAACAATAAGAGAAGCAAGTACCAGCTCCCAACAGACCAGTACCTGAATACTCAAAAACGTGTTAACTAGGGTACCTGAACATGTCACAGGACAACTACCATCTATCCCCAATCTGAAAAGATTAATAGCCAGAACTAAAAGAGCTACAGTTCAAACACCACCCACCCCCCAAACTTTTGTAGGAATAGAAATGTTACCAGAATACAGCATCACCCACAAAGATGAAAAATTCCTTCTTCATGATAATACAAGTCATGAAAAATGAATTATCATCTTTGCCACCACCAACAACATACAAAAGCTAAACAACTGTGAAACATGGATAATGGATGGCACATTCAAAGTTTGCCCCAAGCCTTTTTATCAATTATGTACCATCCACGGCGAATATGAAGACACTAACATCCCCTTCATATACGCACTACTCCCTAATAAACAAAACACCACCTACATAGAGCTCCTAAAAATAATAAAACAATACACTGACAACTACTTTCCACCAAAAATTATCATTGACATTGAACAAGCAATGATTCAATCAATTTTAAAAAATATACCCACACACTGCAATACAAGGTTGCTAATACCACTTTAACCAAAGTATCTGGAGACACCTACAAAAATCTACTTTAAATATAGATTACGCCACCAAAAGCAACTATGCCTACCAAATAAAAAAAATTAATAGCCCTGGCCTATGTACCAACAACTGAATTAGCCAACCATTATAACATACTTCCTAAAAGCCCTTTCTATCAAGCAAACAAAACTAAACTAACTCCCTTCCTAGACTACTTTGAAGACACTTGGGTGGGAAGGCTACATAGGTCAGGGCCCCGTAGACAACCCAAATTGAAAATCCTCTGGTAGAACGTCTACAATACCACTTCAGCTCAAAAAACTAAAACCAAGAACGCAGTGGAAGGATGGCATAATGCCTTCCAAGCCACAATAGGAAGAGGACAACCAACCCTACATAAACTTATAGAAGCTATCAAAGAAGAACAGAGCTATCAAGAGCTAAGACTAGAGCAATCCATAACTAAAATCGGCCCTAAACTCAGTAAACAAACTAAAACAATGTATGAATACCTACAACACAAAACTCAACTATTTCCAAACACAAAAGGGCTAGAATACCTAGACATGATAGGTAAATCCATACTTAAAATAAAAACAGTACTAAACATCATAAACATTTTAAATGACAAAACATTTAAACAACATAACACTACTCTTTTTTAAAGAAATAATTATAATTATGTCATTTACAATTTGAAAACGAACACAATACGATACGGAATTGGGACAGGCCGCCTATGAGGCGGCCTCCCCACAATCCTAATCACGATGCAACCCCCACCACGGCCGTCTCATCACCTATATTTTGCATTGTGGCGGGGATGCGGTCAGCAGTCATGTCAGCCAATGGATTTGTTCTGACAGGTGGTCGGAAAAGGACCACCTATCAGAACCGTGGTGGGCGGTCTTTACGACCACCAAGCTTAACCAACGATTGCCCCGCCATCATAATATGGTGGAGGGAAAACAGAAGTACAATGGCGGAGGGCCCACCACTGACCAGCTGGCGGTGGCGGGTCCTCCACCATCGTAATGAGCCCCATAATTAATAAAATAAAAAAGAAACAAACAAACCAATGTAACCAAAAACATTTCCCACCCATAATAATAAAAATAACTTACCATTATGTAGCAGTAGACGATCCTGGAAAACCAATAAGTCCATAGTAGATCAATCGAAAGACGAATCCATACAAAAATAAATCCCCCCAAAAAATGCAAAAATCCAACTGCAGAAAAGAGGCTCCAACGACGCAATCCTCTCAATAACGAAACCCTCAAAAACCCAAAAAGTAGCTTTAAAAGAAAACGCTCCAACAAACCCGAAAAATAAAAGAAAATGTAAAGTAACTTGTTTTAAAAAAACAAAATACATTCTCCTTTTTAAAAAAATAATAAACGCTTCGTCACCACCATCCGTTCAAGAAACGGAAAACCTGTAAAGAAAAGAAAAGAACACCCACCCACAATAACATATACAAACCCACAAACATTAATATTAACATTTAATACAAGATAACATAATTAAACAACACATAACCAACACTACATAACACTCTACTTCTATCCAAAACTACGTCAAACACATAAAACACTAAACTACCAAAGCAACACCTAACTATACCAAAAATGAACCAATAAGATCCTAACAAACCTAAATACACTACCACTACCTCTGCCCTACCCTAAAACTACCTAAAAAGTAAATTAAATCAAACTTACCTTAACCGACGAAACACAGCTCCTAACTGCGAGGTTCCGTGCTCCAAAATGACCTAAAAACGAAACAGGTAGACAGAAAAGTGATGAAATCAGAAAAAAATGGCCGCCTAATAAAAATGAAAAAAAGTCTTACTCCCCTCAGAAAAGCTGGAGAAGTATTAAAAAAATTCAAAAATTTAAATGTATATTTCTAATAATTGTAAAACTTTTTACAAATGTTCGAAAATTATACAAAAATTGTAAAATATATATTACATTTTTTTTCTTTAAAAAAACAAAAATAAAATATTTAATATATATTTCAATGTATTTTTATTTCATATACTGTAAATGTACACAAAATATAAAAAATTTTAATTATAAAATAAATGTTAAGAAATATATTTGTTATAAAAATTGTAAATTATTTAATATATTAAATATTCTTTTATTAAAAATATTATTCAATATACTAAATAATAAAATATATCCAGTATAAATTTATAACACTCATATTATATAATTCTATAAAAACAATTACATTATATAATAAGTATTAAAAAATGTAAAAACAAATGTATAAAAATGTTTACTTTCTGTATTAAAAAATAATAAATAAAAGTCAATGTTTATAATTAAAAAACTAAAAAGATATTTACTATATTACATTTCTATTTTTTTAATTAAATGAACCATTTTTCAAAAATGTTAAAAAAATATGTATGCACAAAAATATTGTTAATTTTGCAATAGTACATAAAAATATATTAAAAATATATTATACTTTCTAATAAATTTTGAACAACATCAAAATATCTGAATTATGTTTTTAATATTCTAAAAAATTGTATAACGTAAGCAAATGAAAACAAGTAAATAAATAAATACATGTGTTAATAAAAATAAACATACATATCCTTTCTTATTTCAATATACATATAAACTATAAACATAAAATAAATAATAAACAATAAAAAATTGCTATTCCTATCTCAAAAACCAACTAAACTCAGAGAAAGTGATGGATAATAAACCCCCAAAAATTACTATTCCAACTCTAAAACCAACTAAACTCAGTGAAAGTGCTGGATAATAAACCATAATAAATTACTATTCCAACTCCAAAACCAACTAAACTCAGGGAAAGTGCTGGATAATAAATCCCCAAAATTTACTAATCCAACTCCAAAACCAACTAAACTCAGGAAAAGTGCTGGATAATAAACCATAATAAATTACTATTCCAACTCCAAAACCAAATAAACTCAGGGAAAGTGCTGGAGAATAAACCCCCAAAAATTACTATTCCAACTCCAAAACCAGCTAAACTCAGGGAAAGTACTGGATAATAAACCATAATAAATTACTCATTCAAATAGAACTGCATTCAGCACCCTCATAGTATGCATCAAATATGTATTGACTCACCTTCTCCTTTATGAATCCTAAGTCATCTTCTTTTCTACTTTCCCACACAATTGGTAGTAGTTATTTAAGATCTGCATTTATGGGATCAGAGACCGGACTGGTCTATCTTGTTTGAAATTAGGATAAGAGGTAGAGTAAAACTAGTTCCTTTGTCGAGATCGACTCTACTTATGAATATACGTTACGGTGTGCGCTAGTGAAATACAATATCCTTATGATCATATATTTGGAGTAAGAAAAAGAATTGTAAGACAAGTTTAGTTCTATATGTTAGTATAAAATTCTACTTTGAGATATGGGAATTTGGTCTTTCAAACATGGCGACTGAATGAGCCTTCCGCCCGCAGTTTATTCTGAAATGAGATGGCTTTTTAATGTAGGGGATTACATGTGACCTCCTACAGAAATACAAATTTTAAATATTGGATAAAATCTTTATTTCAAATATATATTTTTATGTGATGAAGTGGCAAAAATCTGGTCATGAGGATTGTTCTCTCCGGGTTACACATAACTTAACCACTACAATATGGCGCTACCGGTTTTTCAAACTTGGCCTCTCCAACATGGCGACTGAATGGACCTTTCGCCCGCAGTTTATTCTATAATGAGATGGTTTTTTGAATGTAGGGGATTACAGTTGATCTCCCACAGAAATACAAGTTTTAAATATTGGATAAAATATTTAATCAAATTATATATTTTTATGTGATGAAGTGATAAAAATGAGGTCATGAGGATCGTTATCTCTGGGTTATATATAACTTAACCTCTACAATATGGCGCCACCGCGTTTTCGCTTCCTGAACATCTTTGACTTTTACGTCCTGGGAATGACTGTATCACATGACCGGGATGCACTATATATGCAATGCGGTAATGGATGCACAGGTTCACTGCACCGGTATGGACTTGTATTTCGGCATACGTATTCAGTGACACTGGGTAAGTGTTGTCAGACTGGATGCTTTTTCGAGATTTGCCAGTGAAACGATAGCAGTATATGTCTTAGGGTGTGTGTAAACTACATCTTCCTTTTCAATTTTATTTCAGGGAGGGAGCTTCCCACAGACTTCCTCAATATTTCTCTATCACTCCACTGAAACTATGGCTTGTTGTAACAGTGCTTAAATGAATTGAGAAACGTACTTTTATATTTGGTGTTTAATGCTTTTTTACCTACCACTAATGCGATACTAAATTATGTTAGCCTCTTTGCTTAATTTAATTTGGAGTACTTGGGTCATCTTCGTTAGAACTACAATATGTAGCATGGGGATCTATAGGGATATAATTCTCTCACGCTACTCTTTTCTTTGGAGATATGCGCGATTGCGCTATATTGCACGAAATGATCGTGAAGAGGACACTTGTGGCAAATATGAGGTTTTTGTGACATCTTGGAGCACTTGGGTCTTTTTTTTGGGACTATAACATGGAATATGGGGATCTGCATGGATATAATTCTTTTGTGTCACTAAACGTTTTTGGTGATAAGCACAACTGTGTTACACTTCACGTAAGGATCGTGAAGAGGAACCTAGCGGTGAATATGGGGGATCTGTGATATCTCTTTGATACAAGATATTGTTTTTACTTTCTTGTAGATATCAGATTGTGGTTAGATATACTTCTATGTGGATTGGAACATGAACTGGAACTGCGATCTATGATCTATATGTCTTTTTATTCTGAAGTAAGTGAATTGCTGACAGTAGCATTTCGCGCATTCTTATGGTTGCACCTTCGGCTTTACAGTGAGCTTTTCTTACTATTCCAAAAACTTGCATTTAAATAAATAGGCCAAGGATACCGCATATGGCGTACAGTTGGATTCATGATTGATACTCGTTATTGACTTTGAAGTGAGTGAACCATTAATCTCAGCATTTACACGCGCTCTCTTTGAGCCTTAATGATCTTACCTTCATTTATGTTTATAGCGGATTTTCTTTCATTCTTATAGTCTCAGAAACTTGGACTAGCATATTGCTGCAGCTGTTACACACCGATGTTTGTGGCGTTTTTCTGCAACACTCAAGACCATTAGGATCAGATATATAGTACTGGTGGTTATATAATTATACTATTTATACTGCAACAACGGGGCAGAAGCCCCTTGATATCTCGCCACTTCTTTGGTGAAGGCGCATCTCCGTAATTACTAAAATCTTTTTAGAAATCCTTGTCACCTGGTGTGAAATCTTGGGTTACAGGTCTACATCTGCTTTTTCTCTTAAATCTATTTTTCTCTTTACTTTCCTGCAACCAAACTTTCTTTGTAAATACTAAGGGCCCGATTCCGATCTCACTCGGAAAGCCTTCTGACCGATACGGATCGGAAATGGCTTCTGACCGACACGTACGCACGCTGTCCGACCGACGTAGTACGATGCAACGCATGTCAAATACAAACGACTCGCACGGAGCATAATACGGACGACCAACACGTACGGAAATCAATTCGTCCTAACGAAATGTCCGTAAAAGAGCCCGACGCGACCGACTCGTACGCGAACGCTGCAACATACCTCAGCGTGAATGGAACAGACTCGGACCACCCCGCTAATACATGAAAAAGCATCCGTTGCGGTCAACGGAACGTTTCAATCATGCTCAACACAATACACTAGAAACAGACAGAAAAAGTCCAAACAAGCATTGTCAAAGGCAAAAATACAAAAATAAAAATAAGACACACCCACAACTCCACCTATATAAAGGGCCAAATTCCTTACCATGATCCTTTGCAAATTCAACAGACCTGCCATCAGATACCACCACTACACTGCACTGATACATACACTCACAACCCACCCACCACACAACCTGTACACTACTAGCACCTGTCAAATACCACACTCACAAACACACACCTTTACTCATACTCACTCACCCTCACTTTCACACTCACCCACACATCCATCTCCACCACCACCCATCACCATGCCCCCAAAGAAGAATCCAAAGTACACAGACAGTGAGTTGGAAGTCATGGTAAATGAAATTCTCAGAGTAGAGCCACAGTTATTTTGCACCTTGGTCCAACAGACCCCCCTGTCTCAGAGAACCAAGATGTGGGAGAGGATTGTCAACAAGGTGAATGCTCAAGCACCTTGCCTGCGCACAACGGAAGATATCAGGAACAGGTACTATGATGTGCGAAGGAGGGGCAAGAAGCTCATTAACAAAGAGCATGAACTGAGTCAGCGGACTGGTGGTGGCCCTCCTGCAACACCTGTGCACTTCACTTCCTGGGAGGAGAAGGTGCAGGCCATCCTTCCACCGGAGGGTGTCCATGGAATATCAGGAGTACCAGAACCTGGTGAGTACATGCTCAAATAGCCAATATTGATAGCAAACACACAGTCACAGACATCACTGTCAAGGACACAGCGATACAAATCACTGTCAGCAAATCCATAACAACATCAAGCAAATGAGCCTGTGATGTGTATGACAGTTTGACAAACAAAATACCTGCAATCTCAGAGTAATATGTAACTATTTCATGACATGTACCAACTTACTAAAAAACACAGCAAGGCTTTGTGCTCAAAACAGCAACCACCACTGTCAGCCATCTTGCCAGCACTGTTTCACTCACTCACAGGGAAGCTGAGTCACAGGAAGGAAGCTTGGGATGGCTGGGAAGGTGGGTGTAGCTAAAAGCATGATGTGAGTCGGAGTCACAGCCAACAGTCCTCCTCCCACATGGCCCAACAATCCCACCTTGAACCATGCTCATCTCCCAGGGAGTGGAAAAGTACTGGCAAGATGGCTGACTCTGGGCTCTGGTGTGTGAAGCACAAGGCCCTTTTGGGAGTTGTGCTCAAACAAACACCAGGCCCCACTGTCAGACATCTTGAATGTAAGGTTTGACTCACTGTCATGGAAGCATGGTTCATGGTGGCCTATGTGGTCTGGGTGTGAGGAGGAGTGCTAGCTCTGACTACATCTACCAGCAGGCCCTGTCACACACACACCCATCCCACCAACACCAAACACCACACCTGGGACTATGCTCTCCCTGAGAGTTAAGGAAAATCTACTTCCAAGATGCCTGACACTGGGCTCTGGTGTGGGGAGCACAAGTCCATGATGGGATATGTGATCAAACATAGATTTTTACTAACAACATACCTGCAATGTAACAGGAAAGCTCACCATTTATAAAAATGTACAAACTTAGCACTAACTCACAGCAAGGCAATTGGATCCAAACACCAGTCATATGCAGCAGCCATCTTGTTTGCACACATTCACTCACAGGAAATCTGAGTCACAGGAAGGAAGGTTGGGATTACTGGGAAGGTGGGTGTAGCTAAAAGCTTGATAGGAGTTGTAGTCACAGCTAACAATCCTCCTCCCACATGGCCCATCAAGCCCACCTTGAACTATGCCCATCTCACAGGGAATGGAAAAGTACTGGCAAGATGGCTGACACTGGGCTCTGGTGAAGTACTGGCAAGATGGCTGACACTGGGCTCTGGTGTGGGGAGCACAAGGCCCTGTTGGGAGTTGTGCTCAAACAAACACCAGGCCACCACTGTCAGCCATCTTGCCATCACTGTTTCACTCACTCACAGGGAAGCTGAGTCACAGGAATGAAAGTTGGGTTTGCTGGGAAGGTGGGTGTAGCTAAAAGCATGATGGGAGTCGGAGTCACTGCTAACAATCCTCCTCTCACATGGCCCATCAAGCCCACCTTGAACTATGCCCATCTCACAGGCAGTGGAAAAGTACTGGCAAGATGGCTAACACTGGGCTCTGGTGTGGGGAGCACAAGGCCCTGTTGGGAGTTGTGCTCAAACAAACACCAGGCCACCACTGTCAGCCATCTTGCATCACTGTTTCACTCACTCATAGGGAAGCTGAGTCACAGGAATGAAAGTTGGGTTTGCTGGGAAGGTGGGTGTAGCTAAAAGCATGATGGGAGTCAGAGTCACAGCTAACAATCCTCCTCTCACATGACCCAACAATCCCACCTTGAACCATGCTCATCTCACAGGGAGTGGAAAAGTACTGGCAAGATGGCTGACTCTGGGCTCTGGTGTGTGAAGCACAAGGCCCTTTTGGGAGTTGTGCTCAAACACCAGGCCCCACTGTCAGACATCTTGAACGTAAAGTTTGACTCACTGTCATGGAAGCATGGTTCATGGTGGCCTATGGGGTCTGGGTGGGAGGAGGAGTGCTAGCTCTGACTACATCTACCAGCAGGCCCTGTCACACACAGGGAAGCTGAGTCAAAGGAAGGAAAGTTGGGTTTGCTGGGAAGGTGGGTGTAGCTAAAAGCATGATGGGAGTTGTAGTCACAGCCAACAGTCCTCCTCCCACATGGCCCAACAATCCCACCTTGAACCATGCTCATCTCACAGGGAGTGGAAATGTACCGACAAGATGGCTGACACATGGGCCTTATGTATGAATTGGCCACAAGTCACACCTAGGCCCTGGGCCTCTCACACCAGTCCCCACTCTCAGCCATCTTCACTGTACATTTCCACTCACTGTCTGGGGATGCACTGTCCCAGGTGTGCTCCCTGGGCTGGCTGGGATGGTGTGTGGAGTATAGGACATGGTGGGAGTTGCAGTCATAGCACACATCACTACCCACACACAAAGCAACATGTCCATCAGTGACAAGGGATACCTGACAGTGAATGGAAGGGCCACAGCAAGATGTTTGACACTGTTGCATGGTGTCATGTACACAAAGCACTGTTGGGAGTTGCATTCATCTCCTACATCATGCAGCGTTGTCAGCATCCTTGCCACTACACTCCCCTCACTGTGATTGATACTTGGTCCACGAGGAGTAAGCTGGACTGGGTGGGAGGAGGGGTACAACTTCCAGCAGCATAACACAAGCACACAAACCTCTGTACCTCACAGCTCTGAGACTGAAAAAGCAGGAAAGCAGCCTTGGTTAACTCATCTGTCCATGGAGGACAAGGACAATATACATAATGTGATCAAGCACAAAGCAAAGCAGTAGCACTATTTGCTACTGACAGCTATTCACATGTGTGCAATGAGATGAGAACTAGGAACACATTCATCAAAATACCATAAACCAAACGCCACATACATTCCGGACTGTGAGCGTGTAGGTAGCCACACCAATTTGACTGCAAACAACATGCACAAACGCCAGCACACATGCACAAATCTTGAAACATATCGTAAGAGGAAGAGTATGTATATCATTGGAAAAGCACAGATGTGGGAAATACCAATACACCTGTGTCATGCATAGGGTGTCACTTGCCAGTCAATGCCTATGTACAGTCAAATGAACAAAACATGCCAATTTATGCACAGAGCTGGACATGCTCAGCAAAACACTTCTTGTTAAAATCACAATGTTTGCTGAAAAAATAGGCCTGGGTCTGTGATGATGGAGGACTATTTAATGTATCTACACTCATCATAATGTACAATAGCAAATGTAATGTGTATGATATGATTACCTGTGCAAAAACACCACAAACATTGTGTCTCTCATCTACCCACAGGGCCTGCTGGGGACACTGCAGGAACAGAACAGGAATCCCAGTCCCAGACTCTGGTTGAACCCGAGCTCTCCGGTGTGGATGTCTCTCAGCCCTCAACGGATGACGATGAACTACCTGGCCCCTCCAGTGTGGGTCAGCATGTAGCACCAGCAGCTCAAACACCAGCACCCCCTGTGACCACTCCCGCAACATCTGTCAACCCCCAGATGACCTCTACCAACACGGACACACCAAGGCAACAAAACAACGAGAGCACAGCAACACAGGGCACTCTGGAGTTGGCGGACAACAACACCAGTGTCAACGATGAAGGAGGCTCAGTTGTCTGTGCCTGCAACAACAGGTCCTGCTCGTGTGGGTAGGAGTGGTGGGAGGGCCGTGGGGAGAGGTCCCGTGAAGCAGCTGGTGCTGATGATCAAGCAGACCCACAGTTGGCAAGCATTCTATATGCGTATCGAGAATGCACCGGAGACTTTGGCCAGGTAGTTGGGATCCTCAAGGACATGCAACAGCAGCAGGCTGCCCATTATGCCAAAATTGACTCACACATGTCCAGAATGGACTCACACATGTCCAAAATGGAGTCCAAAATGGATAAAATTGATGACCAGATTGCGGTGCACAGGGCCTCCGCCAGATTGCTGACAACATGACCCCACCGCCCTGTGTGCCCACTACATCTGTTGCTACTACATCTGCAACTGCCACAGGGAGGGATGAGTACTCTGGCGGAGAGTCCCCTGAAACATGGCAGCCTGCACCTGAGGGTCCCCCAGAAAAACTTAAGAGGGGTCGTCCAAAGAAGGACAAATGGCTATGCATCCCCCCAGGAAGTGACTACTTGCTCCTGATATCCTCCATTGTGTGCGAAGCATTCACTTTGTTGACTGTCACTGAACTCCCCCACATGGGATGGAGGGTCTAAGTTGGATCAATGACTCAAATGACTGTGGACTTGGCTCTGAAAATTTCATCTACTACCACCAACAACTCCTCTGTGAACTTTGTATTTCAAAAATTGGTACAGCACTATCACTTTCTTGTAAAACTTCACACATGCACACCAATAAATCTTTATTCACACAATACTTGCTTCTGTCGTGAATTAAACACTGTTTGTAATATAGAGATGATGTCCTAAAAAATAATGCTTTGGATGAAAAACAAGTACAGCAATTTACCTACTGTCTTGTTAGTAAATGTAACATGACACATATAAGAGGTACACACAACAAGGTCAACACAACACAAATAGTACATGGCATACATCCTCATTGCCTCCACTGTTGTAAACTAAAACCACATTTCAATGCACAAACACTAATCATTCTTAGACAAACTGAACATCAGGGCACATATACAGTATGTAAATGAATGTTGGATGTGTGTATACAGACGAGGCATGTAGGAGAGTAGGATCTGCTTCACATGGGTACCCCCACTTTTTGCTGATGCTTCACTGTTTTTCGACATTAGTCTGGCTGGGGCCCTGCTAATCAGAACCCCAGCCTAGCTGCTTCCTCTCTAAAATGGTTTCCATGTGCCTTAGGCACATCACTGATTGGAATCTGGAGTGCCCTTATAAGTCCCTAGTATATGGTATACTATGTACCAAGGGCATAGGTACCTCAGAGGGCCTGCCAGGGGCTGCAGCATGTATTATGCCACCCCTGGAAGGCCATCCAAACTGACACCACAGGTCTGCTACTGCAGCCTGGGTAAGGTGGTGCATGCACCCCTTACTGTGATATAGGTTACCTATATCACTAAATACATACACACATATAAACCTATAAGTCACTCCTAAGGCAGGCCTTATCAATCCTAAAGGCAGAGTGCATGGTTCCTATGTGAGAGGGTGCCCCTGCATGAGCAGGGCCCCTCTGCAGTGTTCGGAGACCATCTCTGATGCTGTTTGTAGTGCAGCCTGACCATATACTCTTAAGCGCATTATAACCTCGCGGTAAAATGCTAACTTTGGAATGGCTGCACCTAAACATGTCGTGTTTGGTGTCAAACATCTTGGAATACTACCCCCCGCCAATTCTGGCGGCGGGGGTAGCATTCCACCCTTCTAGAGGGAAAGACATGTTAACTCTGACTAACCCGGTAACTTCTTTCCAAAGCCCTGGCATCACAAAATGGATGCTGCTGCCACAGACACGAGTCTGGCCTCCTGCTGCTGGACGAAACTCCGGCAGGGGAGGCCTGGACAATAGGTTTCCTGTCCCAGGGAGGTGTGACCACCTCCCCAGACAGGATAATGTGTATTGGGGCTGGGCGGGAGCACCATCTGTGTGCTTTGAAGTCTTGCACTGGGGGCACATTTGGTGTACCTGTGCATACCCCAGTTCAAACCGGATCAGGGGCTTCCAGGCCCTGCTTTGGCGCGAACTGGACAAAGGGAAAGGGGTGTAGCCACCCCTCTGCCCTGACCCACCCATAGGTGGGGCCACAGAGTAGTCCAACCCCTATCCTTAGTATAAGTATAGGAACCCAGTCCTTAGGACTTTAGATTATCCCTGGACGAAACTCTGAAACTGAATCCTGGACCGTCGACGCTCTACTCACGATTAGAGGACAGAAGAATCTCCCTTGGGGTCAAGGAGTGACTCCCCTGCTTGGCAGGAACCAAAGAAGCATCTGTCTGGTTCGCATTTCTGAAGCTCCCGTCGGACGCCGAAGTCATCGCATCACCAGAGGTGGATTCTCAGACTTTGCCGAGGCTACCCTGAGTCCCCAGCAAAGCTGAGGCCCGTGGCTATCGTGGGTGACTTGAGACCGTGACCCCTGGACACCGAGCACATTTGCAAGTGCATCCTCTTCTGGGTCTCCCAAGAAGTCGTGCTTTGGTCTCCGAGTAGCCCTAGCCTCCAGCACCACCTGCACCGAAGATCACTGGCCCCCACTCCACGAGTGTCCTGTAAGCCAGCTCCACGTGCGGCGTCACAAGGCTCCTTTGCGGTCGCTAGCCCGTTGGCTAGTAGCCCTTAACGAAGGCCAATCTTTTCTAACTTGGCATCCTGGTTTCTCTAGGCCTGCCCTCACTTACCCTCGCTGGGTGAGTTCCCCAGACCTTGCTAGTCTGCACCATCGACGATCTTCCTCTGCATCAAGACTTGCCGTTGCCAAGGCTTGTTGGGTCCAATCCGGTCGCCGACACCTCAGCACTCGACAGACATCGTGTACCAGCCCGAATCCTGCTCCTGGTTGCCGACAACGCCTCCTGGACCTCGTGGCTGAAGAGTCAAGACGACCATCAACGCACCTGAAGCACTCGACATCGGTGGGCATCTGTCCATCGCCTTCCTGGTCACTGGCTAGTGACCCAGACTCTGTCCCCTCTGCTTTCAGGTTCTTCAGAACTCTGATCCACTCTTGGATCCACCCGGACACTTTTCACTTGGTCGCCAGCAGCACTTTGCAGCAGATCGCCATTCAACTCGACGACGAAACCCGACCCCGAAAGGCACCTATGCACCCGGCTTCCCTGGGTGAGGTAACACGAGTACTCCGGTGCTCCCGTGGGTAGAGACTCTTCAAAGTCCTAGATCTCAAAGGGTTTGGTCCAAGTCCTCTTTTAAGTGTCCCTTTTCTCTAATTTCCCGATCACGACTTTCTCCATAGAAGTCAACGGCGTATCGCGGTTGTGTATTTACACTGCACGCGTCTCCCGTGGGTCCCCTGTGTCACTACCTTGGGTGGTTCCTTGTGGTCCAAGCACTTCTAGAGGCTCTAGGCCTAGTGTCTAGTTCAGTCGTGGTTCGCATACCACTTTATTGGTATATGGTTTGGTACGCCCCTAGGGCCCAAACGTGTATTTGTGCTATTACTGTGTTTAAATAACTTCTAACTTATGTACTTGAACTCTAGCCTCATAAAGAGACTAGAAGGGTGTGTTTAGCAATAAATACATATATTTTGAATATATACCTGGTGTGGTGCTCTTTCATTTGGTCACTCAAGAGATTATAGACTGGTAAAACAAGCTGCTTTACATTCCTTCAAGACTTAGCCTGAAGGCTGCTCTCCATAGCTACCACTAGGATAGCTTTCAATAAGGTTGTCTTTAACCTATCTCCAATAAGGGGTTGTTTGGACTGGTGCAAGGTGCCCACTATAATTAGTGGACAGCATATGCCAGGCCAACTTCTCACATTGGTGTGCAGCGTGTGGGATTCCAGCTTGCTATTGTTTTACCAGATAATCTCAACTGAATTGATCAACTGAAAACCACTAAAGGTACCTAAGGTACATATAATTTAAGCTTAGAATACAGTAAGTTCTACTGAACTTAGAGTTGTGTGTTAAGGGATAGCACAACCCTTTCTACAACTCAAGAGAGTTTAGTAGGCCACACTAGAGTAGGTAGTGCATACACCACACCACACTAGTAATGTCTTTAAGGGTAGGATCTAAAGAATCCTTGCAGGAAGCCATTGAGCTTCCACCCTCCAAGTATGATACACTCCCATTCTTGGAATTGAGAGCTTTATGCAACTTGAGAAACTTAAGGACAGGCCAAAGCCCCACCACCCAACACCTCAAGGAGTTGTTGGTGGCTTATGACCTTAGTAAGCCCGTGGGGACTGAAGGGGTAGGAGCTGAGGGTGGGGCAGATGAGGAGGATGGGACCAGGGGTACCAGTACCCCCAGCCCCCTCTGAAACTGGCCAGGAGGGCGACAATGGCCCTTACCTGGATAATCCAACCCCTCCTGAGGAAGATGAAGAGGAGGATCAGAATGATGCTCCCTTTGTCCCCCAGGAAGGATTGTGAGTGTGCCCAGAAGGTCTAGATCTTCTTCTCAGGAGTCTAACCACTCTGGCACCTCAATAGGGAGCTCTGTCTCATCTCATAGGAGGGAATCCTCTCATGAGAGAAGAAAGAGGCTGGTTCTATATGAGGAAGCTCAGCTTGAACTCAAAAAGAAGCAACTAGCCATAGACAGGGAGTCCCTAGATCTCTTTAGAGAGAGAAGAAAGTTGGGACTAGAGTCCCATGGTGGCAGCCATATCCCTAGAGATAGGGAAAGGTCCTATGACCATAGGAACCTGAGCAAGATTGTCCCTCCCTATCAGAATGGGGATGACATCCACAAGTGGATAACTGCTCTAGAGAGGGCCTGTAAGGTACAGAAGGTCCCTCAGGAGCAGTGGGCAGCAATCTTGTGGCTCTCCTTTGCTGACAAAGGTAGAGATAAGCTCCTCACTGTTAGAGAGGAGGATGCTGATAATTACAAGGTCTTGAAGAGTGCTCTTATTGATGGGTTTGGCCTAACCACTGAACAGTACAGGTTGAAGTTCAGAGATACCCAAAAGCACAGACTCAAGACTGGGTAGACTATGTGGATTGTTCTGCCAAGGCTCTGGAAGGCTGGTTGATGGGCAGTAAGGTGTGTGACTTCTCAGGATTGTACAATCTGATAATGAGGGAGCAGATTCTTAATAACTGTCAAAATCAGCTGTTGCATCAATACCTGGTAGACTCTGATCTGACCTCTCCCCAAGAATTGGGAAAGAAGGCAGACAAATGGGTCAGAACCAGGGTGAAGCAGAAGGTACAGAACCAAGGTGGGGAAACCAAGAAGCAAGATGCTAAGAACTCTGAAAAGGGTGGGGAGAAGGGTAAAGATCAAAAGTCTTCATCAGGCCCCCAAAAATCTTCTTCTGGTGGGGATTCACAGTCTACCAAAGGGAAAGGCCAAAGAAAACCATGGTGCAAGGTCTGTAAGCAAAAGACCCACTGGACCAGTGATTGCACCAAGTCCAAAGACTCCAGTCCAGCACCCACCAATGCCCCTAAGGCACCTGTTCCCCCTAGTACAGTTGGTGGGAGTGCTCCAGCCAAGGGTTTAGTAGGGTTCACCCTGGGTACTGAGTTGGGCTGACCTAGTCAGAGAACTGACTCAGGCTGTGTTAGTCTGTGATGGAGGCATGGATGTGACCTCCTCTGTGAGTCCCAGTAATCTGGGCAAGTACAGACAACAGCCTTTAATCAATGGACGTGAGGCTTTGGCATTTAGGGACACAGGGGCAAGTGTCACAATGGTGACACAAGACCTTGTGAATCCTGGGCAAGTTATACTTGGTGAGATGTACCAAGTGACCAATGCTAGCAATGTCAGAACAGACCATACTCTGGCAGTTGTTAACTTCTCCTGGGGAGGGGTAACTGGCCTTAAGAAGGTTGTGGTAAGTGCAAACCTACCAGTCGAATGCTTGCTTGGCAATGACTTAGAGACTTCTGCTTGGGCAGAAGTGGAGCTCAGGACCCATGCAGAAATGCTGGGGATCCCTGCAGATGTGTTTGCTGTGACCAGGTCACAAGCCAAAATGTCTAACACTGAACAGGCCTTGGATTCTGGAAGAATGGACCAAGTGCCTTCCAAGAGGAGGAGTAGTAGGGTTAAGGCAGTGCCTTCCCCCTTGGCTCAGGAGGAACATCAGTCCCTTGAGGAGGATGATCTCAGCCCTGAAGAAGGAACTGTCCCAGAGGAACTTGAACCTGACCAGGTTGAGTTCTTGGGGACAGGGGGACCTTCTAGGCCAGATCTGAGCCAGGAGCAGCAGAGCTGCCCCTCCTTGAACCCCTCAGACAGCAAGCTGCTGCTGAGGCTGCTGGGAAAGCTAGTGGTCCCCATACAGTGTATTAGGATGATGGACTCCTGTACTCAGAGAGTAGAGACCCCAAGCCTGGTGCTACCAGGAGGTTGGTTATACCTCTGAAGTTCAGGGGCTTCCTATTGACCCTAGCCCATGATATTCCCTTAGCAGGTCACCTGGGCCAGAACAAGACTTGGGACAGAATTGTCCCTCACTTTCACTGGCCCCACATGTCTGAAGACAGCAAGGAGTTTTGTCGCTCCTGTGTAACCTGCCAAGCCAGTGGCAAGGCAGGTGGCACTACAAAGGCCCCCTGATACCACTACCTGTGGTGGGGGTGCCCTTTGAAAGGGTAGGGATTGACATTGTTGGTCCCATGGATCCCCAAACAGCATCTGGGCACAGGTTTATCCTGGTGGTAGTGGATCATGCCACCAGGTACCCAGAAGCTATTCCCCTCAGGACCACTACAGCACCTGTGGTGGCAAGGGCCCTCCTGGGAATCTTCTCAAGAGTGGGCTTTCCTAAGGAGGTAGTCTCAGACAGGGGTGCTAACTTCATGTCTGGGTACTTAAAAGCAAGGTGGAAGGAGTGTGGAGTGACTTATAAGTTCACCACACCCTATCACCCACAATGCAATGGTTTAGTTGAGAGATTCAACAAAACCTTGAAGGGCATGATTAAAGGGCTCCCAGAAAAGCTTAGGCGTAGATGGGACATACTCTTGCCCTGCCTTTTATTCGCATATAGGGAGGTGCCTCAGAAGGGGTTGGTTACAGCCCTTTTGAACTTCTGTTTGGCCACCCTGTGAGGGGTCCACTGTGCTTGGTGAAGGAAGGATGGGAGTTACCTCTCAAGCCCCCAAAGCAAGATATAGTGGACTATGTACTTGGTCTCCGCTCCAGGATGGCTGAGTACATGAAAAAGGCAACCAAAAACCTTGAGGCTAGCCAGGAACTTCAAAAGGCCTGGCATGACCAAAGAGCTGTTCTGACTGTTTACCAGCCAGGACAGAAGGTGTGGGTGTTGGAGCCAGTGGCCCCAGCAGCTCTCCAAGACAAATGGAGTGGACCCCACACTATTGTTGAGCAGAAGGGTGAGGTCACTTACTTAGTAGACCTAGGAACACCCAGGAGTCCCCACAGGGTTCTCCATGTCAACAGGTTAAAACCATATGTGGACAGGGCAGACATGGGCTTGCTCATGGCTACTGATGAAGGGCAGGAAGAAGAGAGTGACCCACTCCCTGACCTGCTCTCACAGAACCCTGACGATGGGTCAGTTGATGGTGTAGCCTTGGCAGGCAGCCTCACTACCCAGCAGCAAACTGATTGTAGACAGGTTCTCAATCAGTTTAGACATATGTTTTCACTGACACCCAGTCAGACCACCTGGTGCACTCATGAAGTGGACACTGGGGACAGTCTGCCTATTAAAAACAAGATTTATAGGCAACCTGACCATGTCAGGGACTGTATCAGGACTGAAGTCCAGAAAATGTTGGAGTTGGGAGTTATTGAACCCTCAGATAGCCCTTGGGCTAGTCCAGTGGTCCTTGTACCAAAACCTCACACCAGTGGTGGAAAAAGAGAGATGAGGTTTTGTGTGGACTACAGGGGTCTCAATGCAGTCACTAGGACTGATGCCCATCCAATACCCAGGGCAGATGAGCTCATAGATACTTTGGCCTCTGCCAAATATCTCAGCACATTTGACCTAACAGCTGGCTACTGGCAGATCAGACTAGCTGATACTGCAAAGCCCAAAACAGCATTCTCAACCCCTAGTGGGCATTATCAATTTGTGGTAATGCCCTTTGGTCTGAAGAATGCACCTGCCACTTTCCAGAGGTTGGTGAATACAGTTCTCACAGGTCTGGATGCCTATAGTGCAGCATATCTAGATGATATTGCTGTCTTTAGCTCTACCTGGGAGGATCACCTGGTCCACCTCAGGAATGTTTTACAGGCCCTGCAAAAGGCAGGCCTGACTATCAAGGCCACTAAGTGCCAGATAGGGCAGAGTCAGGTTGTGTACCTGGGCCACCTTGTGGGTGGAGGCCAGGTTCAACCTTTGCAGAGCAAGATCCAGACTATCATGGACTGGACTGCTCCCATTACCCAGACTCAGGTGAGAGCCTTCTTAGGCCTGACTGGGTACTATAGGAGATTTGTCAAGGGGTATGGATCAATAGTGACACCCCTGAATGACTTAACTTCTAAGAAAATGCCCAAAAGGTTCAGTGGACAGTTAGCTGTCAAAAGGCATTTGATGACCTGAAGCAGGCCATGTGCACTGCTCCCATTCTACAGAGTCCTGATTACTCCAAGAAGTTCATTGTTCAAACTGATGCATCTGAATTGGGGGTAGGGGCTGTACTGTCACAATTGAATGAAGAAGGTCAGGATCAGCCAGTAGCTTTTATTAGCAGAAGGCTGACCCCTAGAGAGAAACTTTGGTCAGCCATAGAGAGGAGGCCTTTGCTGTGGTCTGGGCTCTGAAGAAGTTGAGGCCATACTTGTTTGGTACACACTTCCTGGTTCAGACAGACCATAAGCCCCTCTTATGGCTAAAACAAATGAAGGGTGAAAACCCCAAACTGCTTAGGTGGTCCATTTCCCTACAGGGGATGGACTTTACAGTGGAACATAGACCTGGGAGTAACCATGCCAATGCAGATGGACTCTCTAGGTACTTCCACTTAGAACATGAAGACTTAACTGGGCAAGGTTAGTTTAATGTCCCTACGTTTGGGGGGGTTGTGTAGGAGAGTAGGATCTGCTTCACATGGGTACCCCCACTTTTTGCTGATGCTTCACTGTTTTTCGACATTAGTCTGGCTGGGGCCCTGCTAATCAGAACCCCAGCCTAGCTGCTTCCTCTCTAAAATGGTTTCCATGTGCCTTAGGCACATCACTGATTGGAATCTGGAGTGCCCTTATAAGTCCCTAGTATATGGTATACTATGTACCAAGGGCATAGGTACCTCAGAGGCCTGCCAGGGGCTGCAGCATGTATTATGCCACCCCTGGAAGGCCATCCAAACTGACACCACAGGTCTGCTACTGCAGCCTGGGTAAGGTGGTGCATGCACTCCTTACTGTGATATAGGTTACCTATATCACTAAATACATACACACATATAAACCTATAAGTCACTCCTAAGGCAGGCCTTATCAATCCTAAAGGCAGAGTGCATGGTTCCTATGTGAGAGGGTGCCCCTGCATGAGCAGGGCCCCTCTGCAGTGTTCGGAGACCATCTCTGATGCTGTTTGTAGTGCAGCCTGACCATATACTCTTAAGCGCATTATAACCTCGCGGTAAAATGCTAACTTTGGAATGGCTGCACCTAAACATGTCGTGTTTGGTGTCAAACATCTTGGAATACTACCCCCCGCCAATTCTGGCGGCGGGGGTAGCATTCCACCCTTCTAGAGGGAAAGACATGTTAACTCTGACTAACCCGGTAACTTCTTTCCAGAGCCCTGGCATCACAAAATGGATGCTGCTGCCACAGACACGAGTCTGGCCTCCTGCTGCTGGACGAAACTCCGGCAGGGGAGGCCTGGACAATAGGTTTACTGTCCCAGGGAGGTGTGACCACCTCCCCTGACAGGATAATGTGTATTGGGGCTGGGCGGGAGCACCATCTGTGTGCTTTGAAGTCTTGCACTGGGGGCACATTTGGTGTCCCTGTGCATACCCCAGTTCAAACTGGATCAGGGGCTTCCAGCCCCTGCTTTGGCGCGAACTGGACAAAGGGAAAGGGGTGTAGCCACCCCTCTGCCCTGACCCACCCATAGGTGGGGCCACAGAGTAGTCCAACCCCTATCCTTAGTATAAGTATAGGAACCCAGTCCTTAGGACTTTAGATTATCCCTGGACGAAACTCTGAAACTGAATCCTGGACCTTCAACGCTCTACTCACGATTAGAGGACAGAAGAATCTCCCTTGGGGTCAAGGAGTGACTCCCCTGCTTGGCAGGCACCAAAGAAGCATCTGTCCGGTTCGCATTTCTGAAGCTCCCATCGGACGCCGAAGTCATCGCATCACCAGAGGTGGATTCTCAGACTTCCCCGAGGCTACCCTGAGTCCCCAGCAAAGCTGAGGCCCGTGGCTATCGTGGGTGACTTGAGACCGTGACCCCTGGACACCGAGCACATTTGCAAGTGCATCCTCTTCTGGGTCTCCCAAGAAGTCATGCTTTGGGCTCCCAGTAGCCCTAGCCTCCAGCACCACCTGCACCGAAGATCACTGGCCCCCACTCCACGAGTGTCCTGTAAGCCAGCTCCACGTGCGGTGTCACGAGGCTCCTTCGCGGTCGCTAGCCCGTTGGCTAGTAGCCCTTAACGAAGGCCAATCTTTTTCTAACTTGGCATCCTGGTTGCTCCAGGCCTGCCCTCACTTACCTTCGCTGGGTGAGTTCCACAGACCTTGCTGGTCTGCACCATCGACGATCTTCCTCTGCATTGAGACTTGCCGTTGCCAAGGCTTGTTGGGTCCAATCCGGTCGCCGACACCTCAGCACTCGACAGACATCGTGTACCAGCCCGAATCCTGCTCCTGGTCGCCGACAACGCCTCCTGGACCTCGTGGCTGAAGAGTCAAGACAACCGTCAACGCACCTGAAGCACTCGACATCGGTGGGCATCTGTCCATCGCCTTCCTGGTCACTGGCTAGTGACCCAGACTCTGTCCCCTCTGCTTTCAGGTTCTTCAGAACTCTGATCCACTCTTGGATCCACCCGGACACTTTTCACTTGGTCGCCAGCAGCACTTTGCAGCAGATCGCCATTCAAATCGACGACGAAACCCGACCCCGAAAGGCACCTATGCACCCGGCTTCCCTGGGTGAGGTAACACGAGTACTCCGGTGCTCCCGTGGGTAGAGACTCTTCAAAGTCCTAGATCTCAAAGGGTTTGGTCCAAGTCCTCTTTTAAGTGTCCTTTTCTCTAATTTCCCGATCACGACTTTCTCCATAGAAGTCAACGGCGTATCGCGGTTGTGTATTTACACTGCACGCGTCTCCCGTGGGTCCCCTGTGTCACTACCTTGGGTGGTTCCTTGTGGTCCAAGCACTTCTAGAGGCTCTAGGCCTAGTGTCTAGTTCAGTCGTGGTTCGCATACCACTTTATTGGTATATGGTTTGGTACGCCCCTAGGGCCCAAACGTGTATTTGTGCTATTACTGTGTTTAAATAACTTCTAACTTATGTACTTCGAACTCTAGCCTCATAAAGAGACTAGAGGGGTGTGTTTAGCAATAAATACATATATTTTGAATATATACCTGGTGTGGTGCTCTTTCATTTGGTCACTCAAGAGATTATAGACTTGTAAAACAAGCTGCTTTACATTCCTTCAAGACTTAGCCTGAAGGCTGCTCTCCATAGCTACCACTAGGATAGCTTTCAATAAGGTTGTCTTTAACCTATCTCCAATAAGGGGTTGTTTGGACTGGTGCAAGGTGCCCACTATAATTAGTGGACAGCATATGCCAGGCCAACTTCTCTAAGGCACACCTCAATGTGGAGCACAGGTTTATTACACAGGCACAACATGTTGCCTCCACAACAAATGAAATCAAATCACACTGTGACAATAAGCACAAATTAAACAAGACGTTTGAAAAATTTCAGAATTGAGTGTGTGGCACAGATTCCTGATCCCGAGAAAAGTTGCACTCTGTAACTGCATTGTGTGTCTGGGAGGTCACATGTCTCCATACAACAGCCAAAGGACCCTGTGAAGGAGAGACATAGAACAGTCTTGAAATACCAAATTTTCTGCATACATCTCCAAGAGACATGTCATACTTAAAAATTTTAAATTGTGAACACTAGCTAGGAGTCATGTCAACCCTGTACTGGTGAACATACTAACTCAATGGACACCAAACAACTCCAAGGATCATGTTAAGTAGCATGCACCCACACGTATACAGAGGTATTGTACAACAGACACATATCATGGAAATAAAGTGCTTTGTCAACTCATCATTGCATACTTACAATCATGAGAAACAGTTGTTGATGAGCTGTGTCCAAACATCCTCCTCCTCCTCATCATAACTGGCAACATGCCCCAGGCCTGGATCCTCCCCTGCTGGAGGCTGCTGGTCCCCGTCATCTTGGATGAGAGGTAGCTCATTCCTCACTGCCAGGTTGTGTAGCATGCAACACACGATGATGATCTTACACACCTTCGCTGGTGCATATTGGAGGGCTCCTCCTGTACGGTCCAGGCAGCGAAATCTCGTTTTCAGTAGCCCAAATGTCCGCTCAATCACTCACCTGGTCCGCCCATGTGCCTCATTAAAACTAAACTCAGCAGGGGTGACAGGGTTCCTGAGTGGTGTCAGCAACCACAGCATGTTGGGGTATCCAGAGTCTCCTAAATTTAAACAGAAAAGACTTCATGTGTCTGAAAACAGGGTACAACCTGACATACAAGCAACACACAACATAAACAGACAACATTACCCACCGACAAGCCAGGAACGCTGATTTGGCAGCTGAGACATCATCTGTGGGATCCTACTGTTTCTCGTAATGTAGGCGTTGTGTGCTGATCCTGGGAAACGCGCACAGACATGTGAGATTGTCATGTCAGGCAGACATACCACCAGGGCATTTATGGAGTGGTAATGCTTACGACTCCTGAATGTTTTTTCATTGGCTTGTGGTGGGACCAAAGCCACATGTGTACCATCAATGGAGCCAATGACATGTGGCATTCTGCCCAAAGCATAAACGTCACTCTTGATGTCGACAAACTGTCCTGGTGTTGGAAACTTGAAGTACAGATTCAGGAAATGTAACATTGCCTCCAAAAATCACGAAGCACATGGCTAAACATTGTCAGTGACATCCCACCAGCAGTAGCCACAGTATACTGGAAGGTTCCCGTGGCAAAGAAATGTAGGGCTGCCATCACCTTCACCTTGGGGGTCAGCGCAAATGGATATGGGCATCCAGGTAGCAAATGTGGGGCCAACTGCTCTGCCAACTCCTCAATGAGTGGTCTGGTGAAGCGGTAACATCTGATGCTGTCACGTTCTACCATGGTCTGTAGGTTGGGGAACGGTCTGTGGACAGCTGGTCTCCAGCAGTACATAGGTAACAAATCAAAACATTATTCATACACTTTCCAATTTGGTAAGGAACATGCAAAAACTCATATACTACATCAAAGCAAGACTCAATGAAGTCAGATGTGTAATGTTGAGCCTTGACACAAAGGGCAGCTATGTGACCCTTACCGAACATTTTGTTTTATACTGGTTTATCCACAATTGCAATGCTGTGCTGTGACTAATCACTGGTGTCTGTCACAGTCCATGTGATCAAACATTACGTACTAAACACACACCTAATAAAGTATCAAAGATAGATGTTTGTAACAACTATCACTTGGTTGAAAGGTACACAGACAGGGATCATGCAATGCCACCTAGGTGGAACACTAGATACAGACAGCGTGCCACCATGCACACCACTGTCATAGTGTGGAAACTGTCATGATGTAATGTCTGACCTACATGTACTATCACGTACATAAAATATTCATGAAGTGTAGCACATCTTTTTTGACAAGCATACATGTATGTCTGTGACACAAAGACACAACAGCAACTCACATGCCAAATACAAGTTGATGTCTCAAGTAAATATCATTGACAACATCAACAATGGAGTGTCTGTGTTGTACAAGACTCAAGTACTGTGGATTCACTCAAAATAACTTCACACAATGCACTTTCTAACACACAGTCCACTAAAGCAGTGATAATGTTTGGATGTAACTTGTGTTAACACAATGATCCCCTGGGACTGTGTCCAAGCCTAGGAGGGTGATCTGTGAAGTGGTCACTCACAGTTGTGAGGTTCCTCACAAACAATGTATTTGGTGCAAATCAAGGTTGGCTCATCATAGGAGTGTGAGCTATAAAGTACTCTGTCCAATATGACATGTGAATCACTGTACCCACACATGTAATGCAGCAGAACATAAAGATTTGCTATACTGTCTGACATGCTGATTGATTAGTGTATGGCGCCTGAGCCTCATCCAAAACATGTGGTTCGCATCCTTTGGCTGTTGACTGTAATGGTGAACGACGCGGGTGAGTATTGAGTGCACGCATGTGCCACATCCGAACCGAGCCTGACGCACACATTGGCTATTGGTTGTCATGGTGACAGACGCGGGTGAGTATTCAAAGGACGCTTTCTCCGCATCCGAACCGAGCCGGACGCACACATTGGCTATTGGTCGTCATGGTGACAGACGCGGGTGAGTATTCAAAGGACGCGTTCTCCGCATCCGAACTGAGCCAGACGCACACATTGGCTATTGGTCGTCATGGTGACAGACACACGTTTCGCTTTGTGTACGAATCGCGTGCAATCCGAATCAGTTAGCTTACAACAACAATGTATCAAACTCAATAGTGTTATGATGTGGAATATTTGAATGACGCGGGAGGCGTGTCAGATGCGTGCAATGTTATGGATTGGCCAAATTCGGATAATGCGAACGACTCGGACCTATCACTTTGGATGCATGGAACAGAATCCGCCTCTGCTGCACAGATATAAGTCTGTCTGTTCCCAAGAGACTTCACTTACCTGCACTACATGCTACTTTACTACATTTCTGCTTACCACTGCTGCTGTCTCTGCATCCTCTGGGATCTACAATGGCACGTACTGTGGAGAGGGCACCAGCTTTCACAGAGGAGGAGAACCAGGCCCTGCTGGACAGCCTCCTTCCACAGAACAGCAAGCTGTATGGAAAACCAGGGGAGCAGGTGAGTTTTGATTACACTGCCCTTTTAATTGGCCATGTTTCAAACAGGCACTACTAGCATTGTGATCCCCAAGGGCAAGCATGCACACATAGTTAATGTAAGTCTTACAGTGTGTAGATTCATGTTCTGGACAGGTACAGTGATGTAGACGTGTGTTTGGTGGGATTGATTTTTCTGCACTGTTCTCATGTTATTAAGGGATACTTGCACACAGGACAACTGCCCATGATGATACTTGGCTAACCTTTGAGACATTATCTGCCATTCTGACCATGACCTATATGTCCAAGTGTGTGATGAATAAACATGTAGCATGTGGAGTAATGGTGTGTCACCATGTCATCCTACAGGTCGACGCCCATCAGAAGAATTAAATTTGGCAGACCATCGTCCGGGCTGTAAGATCTGTGGGCGTCTTCAAGCGCCACATCCGCCACTGCCAGAAGAGGTGGCAGGACCTCCGTGGCTGGACACGGAGGATTGCAAGAAGTCCAGCTGAAGCTGTCACCACCTCGCAAAAGGGATGGACGACAGACCCTGACCCCTCACATGCTCCGGATAGTGACGGTGGTCTTCCCTGACCTGGATGGGCAGTTGAAGGCCAGACAGCAGCAAGGAGGGGGTGAGTATGTGCCATGTTGCTGAACTATGTTTGGCATGCATGTTGCACTCCCTCAGCCTGGTAACCCTCTCACAGGTCGTCTGTCTGCTGAGACACCACTTCTGTGGCAAAATGTAACTATGCCCCATTATCATCTGATGCCCAGGTGTGTCCCTTTCCGTCTGTGACATGTGTCACTTAGGTCCTGTGTATTTGCTGTAGTCCAAGGTTAATGTGATCAGCACCATACACAACAGGTGCATTGAGTTGACCATCATGAGTGATGTAATTGTCTGACATGTGTCAGCACATTGACTGAAATATGACCTGTACTCTGTGTGGGACATACATATATGTTCGAAATGGTGATCTAGGTGCACACAGGTTTGTGAAAAAATGCTACACACCCGTGCAGCAGGTGAGACCAATGTTGATACCTCAGACAAATGAAATGGATAAGTTTTCAAAATGTATAGGCCCCTGCATAGTGCTCTGTGTAATCACATGCATCACATGTACCAAGGACAGGTATGCCAACTCAGGACATCTGAGACACTGTCACATCAGATGTTTGTGTGTCAGGCAACACTATCACCATTGTAAACAACAAAAATTCAATAAGTAGAAGTTGAGATATACATTTTTAAAGATTAAGGGCCTGATTCACAGAACTAACTTACGTCAAAAACGTAAACGTAAAGTTAGTACTTTTTAGGTATTCACAGAATACACTTACTCATTTTGGTATTCACAGAATAGACTTACTCATTTCAGGTATTCACAGAGGTTAGGAGTCCTAAAGTTAGGACTACTAGCTTCTGTGAATACCGAAATGAGTAAGTTCATTCTGTGAATACCAAATGAGTAAGTGTATTCTGTGAATACCTAAAGCTACTAACTTACGTTTACGTTTTTGGCATAGTTAATTCTGTAAATCAGGCCCATAATGTGAAAACGGTTCTTAGAAGTCACTGGGGTCAAAACGTTACTTAAGGTTGCAAGCTCCTGTGCAAATTCAAAGTTCAAAGTCCAGGCCGACGGCGATGGAGGACAGGCTGGCTACAGAACCCAGATAGGTCCAGCAGAAGAAATACATTGGATGGAGCTTTTCTCGACATCAAGGGCCTACTGCGTCATTGTCGAGCTGTGCAAAGGGGTCCTGCGTCATCATCGAGCTGCGTTGAAGTGCATGCAATAGGTCGTCGTCGAGCCATGCAGAGCATCGCCATGGAGTCGCGCAGACTGTCGATACGATCTTGTTGAGCAGCCACTGCGTCAGCGTTGAAGGGCGATGCAGCAGATTTTCTCATGCAGTTGAGGAGTTGCTTCGCTTTTTGCAGAAATCAGCCTTAGAACCCACTTTTGAAGGCCAAGACTGGATGGGCCACCTAAGGCAAGGGTAGGACTCACAGATAGCGGAGTTCAGCAGCACCAGCAGGATTGCACAAACTCTTTTGTGTTCCTGAGACTTCAGAAAAAAGGAGCCAAACTAGCTAGTACTGGGGCTCTGACCCTACCAAGACAGTACAGTTCTGAACCTGTGAAGAACTCTATCAGGAGTAAAGACTGTTGTGCTATAAGGATTGCCACTCTGTTTGACTGCTACTCTGGAAGAACTGCTTTTCTGCTTTGCTTGTTCTGCCCTGCTGCATCTTGATCTCTGCCCTGCTGAAGACAAGGACTAGACTCATCTCACTTGAATCCAGAGTGACTCCAAATGGCTTACTGCTTTGCCCCCTGTTCTGAAGTCACAAGGCCATCAAAACCTTCCTTCAACTCTGCAACAGCACCTGGGTCCTGCCCTACCAAGTGGTGCCAATCCAGTCATGAGTCCTTGAAAGTTGATTTCTACTGTCTAGAACCATCAAAATTGATGCAGTGATGACTTTGCACCGATTGGAACTGATGCATTGCCCTTCGACGCTGAAGCAGGAGCCGATTGATGACATCACTTTGATGCAGCTTGATGACGAGGAGTGCCTGCATCGTAAAGGGTTCATCGACGAAGCCTTCATCGCCTGCTTGGATCGGAACTGACGCATTGAGTCTTCGAAGTTGACGCTTGGTCCATGCAAAGTACTTTTTCAGCAGGACCGGCGTGAGTCCTGTAGCCTGACTGCCCTCCATCATAGTCGACCTGAACTTTGGATTCACCCTGGTCAGCGCAACCTCAAGTAACCCCTAAGTGCTATTTGCTTTTAAGCACTACCTTTTGATGTATTCTTTAAAAATTCATAACTCTGGTTCTACTTATTGGATTTTTGTTGTTGTGGTCTTGTTTACTCATAAAAATATAATCTATGTTATTGAACCCTGTGTGGAGTCTTCTTAGGGTTACCCCCACTTTTTGCTTGGTGCTTCACTGTTTTTGACTAGTCTGACTGGGATCCTGCTAATCAGGACCCCGGTCTATCTGCTTTCTCCCTTAAATTGTCATACATGTACTTTGGTACACTCCAGATTGGATACTATGGTACCCTTATCAGTCCCTAGTATATGGTACCCATGTACCCAGGGCATAGGTACCCCAGAGGCCTCCCATGGGCTGAAGCATGTATTATGCCACCCATGAGAGGCCATGCAAAATGGAACTCTAGGTCTGCTACAGCAGCCTGTGTAGATGGTGCTTGCACCAGTTACTTTAGATATAGGTTCACTATATCTATAGGTCACTACACTTAAAATGTATAAGTCACCCCCTATAGCAGGCCTTAACAATCCTGAAGGCAGGGTGCTGGGTTTTTAGTGAGAGGGTGCCCCTGCATGAGCAGAGCCCCTCTACAGCCTTCGGAGACCATTCTCCCGGGTTGTCTGTGACTCAGCCGGACATATAGGTAGAGGTGCATTATAACCTCGCGGTAAATGCTATCTCGAAAACTGCTGCATAGAAACATATCGTGTTTGGTATCAAACACCTTGGAATCATACTCCCACAGGTAACCGGTGTGGGAGGTATGATTCAATCCTTCTGAAGCGAGCTTCGTGGGGTCACTGGTCTATCCGGTGCCAGCCTTCTCGACCGGTCAGCACAAAATGGATGCTGCTGACCAGAGACACACTTCTGCCCTCCTGCTGCCTGAGCCAAGCTCGAGCAGGGGAAGGCGGCACAATAGGCATCCTGTCACAGGGAGGTGTCACCACCTCCCAGACAGGATTTACTGTATTGGGGCTGGGTGGGTGCAGTCTGAGAGTGCCTGAAAGTCTGCACCCAGGGCACATTTGGTGTCCCTGTGCATAGTCCAGCTCAAACCAGTCCTGGGAGCCATTGGCTCCTGCTCTGGCACGAAACTGGACAAAGGATATGGGTGTAACCACCCCTCTGTCCTGACCCTCCCCTAGGAGGGTCCCCCAAATCTGTCCAACCCTCTCCCGTGGGTACATAAGGGCTTACCTGGCTGTAAGACTTTAGATTTTATGTGGACAAGATTCTACAAGAAGAAACCACTGACCTTCGACCGTCTGGACACACTGGACTTCGCTGGACTTTGGGCCCGACCTCGTCTCCCTCTCCGTCCAAAGCTTTGTCTGTGCCCTTGCTCCATACAGGCACCGTGCAGGACCTGTGGTGCACGAAGGACAACTGAAGAATCTCCCTTGGAGTGAAGGAGTCACTCCCCTGCCCTAGCAGGCACCTTAACACAACTGACCGGTCTGCTGCTCCTGAGCTCCTGTGGACTCTGAAGATTTCAGCAACACAGGAGGTAGGTTTTAAAGGTCACGAGGTTGGCCTGCCCTCTCAGCAAGTTTGAGGCCAGTTATCCCTTGTGGGGACTGCATAGCTTGAACCCCTGTGCCCACCGTCTCCATTTGCAGTTGCATATGCTTGGTGGCAATTCGAGCTTGTGCATTGGACTCCGTGTAGGCCTGGCCCTGAGCCAGTGTTTGCACCAAGGAACTCCGGCCTCCTCGCACCGTGCTCCGTGGGGCTGGTACTTTGCAATCTAGCCCGGAGTCCCCTCGCGACTCCTGGATCCTTCGGCCTGTGGGTCTCTCTGAGGGGTCATCTTGATTTCTGTTGGGCTTCCCTGGATTTGCTCCCAGACGTGCCCCTGACTCCCCATTGCTTGGTAGAGTCCCCTGGACCTTGCTGGTCCACCGTAACCTGCTTGACCTTCCTTCGTGGGTTGCTTTTGCCAAGGCTTGTTGGTGCTCCAGCCGGACACCGACCCCTCCTGGCACTCGACATCCTTCGTGGGACAGCTCACCTCCTGGCTCCCTGGTTGTCCTCGACATCTCCTGGTCCTCGTGGCTGCAGAGTCAGCATGCCCTTCTTGCGCACCTGAAGCACCAAACATCGGTGGGCATTCGATCTACCGAGCCCCTGGTCGCTCTGAAGTGGCCCAGACTCTGTCCCCTCTGCTTTCAGAGTTCCTTCCTTCCCCGAATCCAGGGCTTGGATTCCACCGGACCCGTTTCACCTTCACGGCAGCAGTACTGCTTCTTCACAGCCCCATCCCATTGAGAACAGCGGCAGTTTCCGACGCCACTTCAGACCTATGCACCCGGCTCCTCTGGGATAGGTAACTCGGAGTACTTCGGTATCCACGGGCGGGGTGGCGCTACAAACTCTTAAGTTCCAAAGGGTTAAACAAAGTCCTCCCTAGAAGGGTCACTCCTAACCTTAAAAGTGTAACCGCGACTTCCCCACAGGGTTGTACGGAGCCCGCGGTCTTGTTCCACCACACTGCACACCCCCGTCCTCCGTGGGGTCCCACCATCTACTCACCTTGGGTGGTTTCCTTGGGAGTCCCGAGCGATTCTACGTGCTCCAGACCATGTCTTGATCTGCAGATCGTGACTGTTATACCACTTATTTTAGTATAAAGAGTTTGGTCTCCCCCTGGAGCCCACTGTGTATTGTGCTACTTACAACTGTTCTGCTGATCTCGTATTGTGTGCTTTGTGTTCTATCCTCGTGTAGAGGATAGTAGGGAGTGTTATGTTAATAAATACATATTTTTATATAACTACTGTGGGGTTCTCCTTTCATTTAGTCAATACAGGAGGTGATATTCTGGTAAAACAATGATTACAGGCATTTGGCTGTCTTTTTGCTTTGACCAGCCCTCTGAGACGCTCCCCTGGCATTTGTCTAAAACGGAGGACTCCCACTATCACTGGCTGAGGCCCCAGCTCTTCACTACGCTCGGCCTGATGAGCTTTTAACTTTTGACCGGCTGATGCTGGTGTGGTGCCTATCTTCATCCCTGCTCCCCGGACTTTCATTGACTGCCATCTATCTGCCCGCCATTTTGTGACTTTCCTTTTGCTCTCATACAAAATGGCTGCTTCTCTGTTGCATTTCTTGCTCCTGGAACTATTTCTTTCACTGGCTCTCTAACCTGGGCTTGTCCACTGCCTTATAATTGCCTCGACTATCTCCGCTCCCCCTAAAGCTTTGTTTCTAGTAACAGAGGAAGCTGATTCTTTGTTCTAATCTTGAGCACCATCTAGTGGCTGCAATTAGTATCCGAAGGCTAGCCAGTTCTTTCCTAATTAAAGGTCCTGCATTACCTATGTTTTGAGTAATTAAAGGTCCTACATTACCTATGTTTTGAGTAAAAAAAAATAAAAAAAAAAAAAAATTGTACCAGTATTATGTAGATTTACCCTCTGACTATTCTTGGGGAGCTGTCATAACCAATACGCTTGACCCTGGTTGCGTCTCTCCTAGTCCCTTTCCCTTCCGATTGCCTACCGCAAAACTGTTTAATCAGCTAATTTTGGCAGAATACTATTAATCCAATATATTAACCACACCCCAACATACCCGCTGCTATCTACAACTATATGCCCATCATCACTGACTTACCTCACTCTACTATCTTTATCCCTGGACTGAGTATGCTGCTCGTAACGTTTTTGTGAACTGTGTTAATTATTTATTATTTTGTTTATGTGCAATCATAATGGTTTACCTCATTTCTGTGCCCGTATTTGATACTAAGTTTTGGTATGTACCTTTGCCCTACGTATAATCATTATAGTCTCCCTCACCTATTTCCTCTAGTTATAATTTTAAATTTCATATCTTAATTTTTCTATATGTTACATAGCTTATCTTTATGAAAAAGATGTACAGATGCACTTTTACCTCACCTCCCTACTCCTCATTGATGTGTTTATAACTATTGTCACGCAGATCTTTTATTATTATTGTTATCCCCCTCTTTCTCGTTCTTCCCCCAACCCTTTCCCAGTGAACAATGACTTGCTATAATGTTTATGCAATGTCTCTGCAATGTTTCCTCTAGATCCTGTTCGTAGGTTTTAAATTGATCTAGACTCACTCTCACAAATTGTGCCTTACCTCCTTATGCCCCCCCCCGGCTTTCATCGGTAACATATGGTTTACTTAACCCGTACGACCCTACAACCTCTAACCTCCTCGAGACCCCTCCCCTCCTTCTCAATTTTCTTCATCGCAGCTTGCGCCACTCCTTCGCAGCCGTGGTTAGCACTACGATTGTCCAATTACGCATGACTCGTTATTTAACGTTGTCACCTAACGTCATTCTCCCTTATGATCTCCCAATTTCACAAAATGTTATCTGTCCACACTGCTACCTAACCCCTCCTCGCTGTTATCAAGAAACCTCTTCCTAACTAACCTCATCCCCCTGCACTCCTCTGACATTTATCAACCCCTTTCTCTCCCTTTTTCCACCCTCGTCACGAAATATCTCTCCACCCCCCTCCTACATTTTTCTCCCCCTTCTCTCCTCAACCTCCTCCTCCTCTCTCCCTGTTTCTTTTTCCCCTTAATACCCCCATTCCGCTCCTTCCCCCCTTTTTCTCTTCCCCCTCCACCAACAAGTGTGTCCATCATGTCCCCCCTTAGTCCCTCACCCGCGTTTCCCAACCAGCCCCACTACATCACCCCTTAACACCCCCCTCACCAGGCATGGCCCTAACTCATGGTCCAATCCCTACCCTCCCAATCTCTCAAAAACGCCAAGAAAAACTTTAAACATAAAGTACTTATCCGACATCCTGAAACCCTAATTGTTGACAACTACCTCAGCCTCACGTCCCCCATAAAAACTAACTACATTTTCTACTCTAAACGCCCCTCCAAATGGAAGAGCACTTTCCTTCGCCATCTCCCAATCGCTACTCTAACAATATTCCCTACGGTTTTAAACTCTCTACTACTCCATCCTCCACCTTTCACGGTGAAATTGACATCTCCATCTTCAAAACTGGAAATATCCTCATCCAAGCCTCTGAACACCACCTTAATATCTTTGAACAGCATTTTAGCACTCTGTCCCACCAAATGTCCCTACCTACTCCTCTCCCCTCTCCCCCCCAAACCACTCCTAACCCTTCTCCTTCCCCCCAAATTTCCCCACCAGCCCGTCCCGTCACTCCCCTTTCTGACCCTACCCCCCCACCTGAACTCACCCCATGACCCTAATACCAATGCTACCGCTCCGCTAACCACGTTCACCCACTCTACTCCCCTTATCACGTCCTCTACCCCTCTAACTATCCCATCTCTCTCCATGCCCATCCCTCCCACACACGGCCATATCTCCCCTCTCTCCACCCGCCAGGAGCACCTCACTCCCACCGCCGCAATGCCCCACTTGTCACCCCCTAGACCTCTCACCCTCCCCGAACAACTAACCCCCACCCCGAACCAACCCCGATCTAGCCCACCCACCCCCCCTGCTCCAACTACCTCCACTAATATCCAATCCACCCACACTCCCCTCCCCCCAGCATCTGCCAGAACCTGCCATCCCACAGGCTTACATCCCTCCCAGAATAGACCTCCACCCCCGATCAACTCCGAAACCTCCCACCCTCCCCCTGCCCACACTACCTCCAGTACGACCCAGTCCTCCCCCACTCCCCATCTCCCTCTGGCGACCGGAGCCCCACTTCCTCCCCCCACAGTCCTCCCTCCCGCCCACTGCTACAAGACTTCACTCACCCCCTCCAGACTCACCACCCTCTACGAACGCTAGACCTCCTTCTCCAACCAACTTAGCACATACCTCACCCCCACCCGCCTCACCCAATACGCCCCAACTCTCTCTTTTAACCCAGACATTTTACAGTATTGATCGCAACATTGCCTCCCTCCTATCTGAATTAGTCCGTCTTAGAGAGGATTTCACTAACTCCAAATCCTCCATACCGATAACCCACCCCTCTTGGCCCACTTCGCCTCGCCCTAGCCCCCCAAAACTCATTAATCCCAAACTCAGTAAAACGACACCACTTCAAAATAATCCTCAGAGACCTTGTCACGCCTTGAATGACTACTCCACCTCCAAGTTCTCCGACCTCTGCAACTCCTACTCTCCTAAGGCCCCCGCAAGGATGCGGCCTTTCCTCATTCCTCCATCCCTGTCATTATCGGGACCAGCAGAACTCTCTCCTCTCCTTGCTCCCCCAGATCCCCCCCGCAACTCACCGCTATCCACTCCTGCCCCCCAACCATAACTAACCCCAAGCCCCTGACATGCAAGGATGCGGCCCCTCCTCATTCTTCCATCCCTAACATTATCGGAACCAGCAGAACTCTCTCCTCTCCTTGCTCGCCCAGACCCCCCCGCAACTCACCGCTATCCCCTCCTGCCCCCCACCATAACTAACCCCAAGCCCCTGACATGCATGCTAGTGAACTGCCGCTCAGCTGTTCGTCATGCCTCAGAAATTTCCGAAACCATCCTTGGTGAAGATATAGACTTGGCCTTCCTCACTGAAACTTGGCTCAACGATCACTCCACACCCATCCTAGACTTACTCTCTCCCCCGGTTATTCTATCCTTAGAAAAGACAGACCTAAAAGAATAGGAGGAGGTCTAGCAATAATCTTTAAAAATGAACTCCAGCTATCCCTAGCCAAAAACTCTGACTTCAAAACTTTTGAACACCTTGGAGCAGAACTTAAAATGCAAGGCACCCCCCCAATACGACTACACAACATCTATCACCCTCCAGGTGAACCTCTTCCCTTCGTCGAGGAAATATCTGAACTTCTTTCACAATCGTCCCTTTCGAACTCTAAAAGCCTCTTTCTAGGAGACTTTAACCTTCACTGGAACTTGCCAGACGACCCAACCATCAAACTCCTCAATAACCTCCTTGAGATAAATGACCTCAAGCAAACTCTGCCTTACCCCAACCCATTCTAAAGGGGCTACCCTTGACCCCATCATTACTAACAGTAATCTGGCATCTCTTTCCAACATTATCCCTATTGACTGGTCTGACCACCACCTCATACTGTTCTCGATCTCACCCTTAGCCCAACCCGCCCCCTCTAAATTCAACAAAACCACAATATTATCCAGAAACCTTAAACGTATCCCCTCAGGTTTACTGGAGGCTAAACTCCAAGATCAACTCAGTCGCACTCCCCCCTTCTCTCAATACAAACGATCTCACTGAGCACTACAATAAAACTATCTCTGAGGTTCTAGATCAACTTGCACCACCCAAACCAAAAACCCTTAAAAACATCCCTTCCAAAACTTGGTATAATCCAGACCTAAATAATGAAAGACGGGCACTTAGACTGGCAGAAAGAACCTGGAGACAACACCCTTCCCCCCCAATCTGATCCTGCTTCGAACCGCTAGATCCGTGTACAAGAAACACATCTTCGCCGAAAAGGCTTCCTTCTTCCGAGCACAGCTTTCCCGAGCAAAAAACAGACCCAGAGAACTGTTCAGCATTATTAGAAATCAAACCTCCCCAGTCCCACCCAGCATTACGGCCACCACTAGCAAATGCGAAGAAATAGCTAACTTTTTTTTCTGAAAAAATTGCCAAAATCGACCAATCTTTCACCCTAACCCAAGTCCCCCCAACCCCCTCGGTTCCCCTGACACCACTTCAGCACCTTCCCCTCTGTTCACACCCCCCTTATCCTCCCCACCCCTCCTTCTTTAACCCCGTCTGAACTTCCCCCGACAACACTCAACTCAAAAACAATGCCTCCTGGCTGAATTTCCACTCCGTCTCTGAACTTGAAGTCTGTAACATCCTGTCCAAACTTAAACCATCCTCCCACACTAAAGACCCTCTCCCATCTTCCCTCGTCCAAAACCTAAAGCACGTCATTGTCCCGTACTGGACCAATATCATCAACTCATCCCTTTCATCGGGGTGTGTCCCAGTCCCCCTCCAACTCGGACAAATCACACCCATTCCCAAAAACCCTAAGGCTGATCCTAATGACTCGAACAACCTCCGCCCCATCTCTAACCTCCCCTTTCTCTCTAAAGCCCTTGAAAAATGTGCCCTTCAGCAACTGGATAAACACATTGACACCTACAACCTACTTGACCCCCTACAATCCGGCTTCCGTAAAGGCTGCAGCACTGAAACTGCATTGCTTAATATAGTTGATGACATCCACCTTGCCCTGGACAATGGCGAGACCTGCCTACTCATTCTCCTTGACCTCTCAGCGGCATTCGACACAGTTAACCATTCAACATTACTCTCCACACTTAAATCTAGATTTGGTCTTAATGGCACCGTCCTCAATTGGTTCAAATCCTATTTCCAACACAGAACCCAACAAGTAAAAATCCACCACTGCCTATCTAGCCCCACTCCAGTCTCCCTTGGTGTCCCCCAAGGATCCATCCTCTCTCCTGCCCTCTTCAACATTTTCATGGAACCCCTTACCCTCATTCTCAAACAAGCAGGCATTAACTATCACCTATATGCTGACGACACCCAACTCTACTATAAAATCAAATCCCACTCTGATGTTCTGCACCTTAACACCGCCCTTACTAACATACAAAACTGGTTCCATTCCAATCATCTCAAACTCAACCCTAACAAAACGGAAATCATTCTATTCTCTCCTAAAAACAACCCTCTCCCTATCCATACAAGGATCACTGACCTTACTGCCCTTAACTGTACACTCTCCCTCTCCGAATCGGTTAAATCCCTCGGCATCACCCTCGACAGTAAGTTTACGCTCAACTCCCATGTAAAAAACTCGGCCAAAGGCGCACTTTTTATGCTCCAACATCTCAAAAAAATCAAACCTTTCATTCCAGCGGAAGATTTCAAATCAGTTGTACAATCCCTAGTCCTCTCGAAAATTGACTATGGTAACGCCCTTCTCATCGGCTCTCCCAAAACTCACTTGGCCCCACTTAAATCTGTGCTAAACCTAGCGGCCAGGATTACAACTGGTTGCAAACGCTCTGACCACATCTTGCCGACCCTAAATTCCCTTAAATGGCTTCCTATTGAAGGCAGATCCTCCTTTAAATTAGCCTGCATCACTCACAAAGCCCTCCATCAAAAAACCCCGATCTACCTTTCAAACAAACTCAAAAAAGCGGGCAGTACCCGTTCGATGAGAAGCACTCACTCTCTCCTCCTCGTCCCTCCTTTGTTAAAAAAGAAAGCCGCACAATCTCGCTCCTTCTCTGGTAAGGCCCCCAGCATCTGGAATGCCCTCCCCAAAGACCTACGACTGAATCCTTCATCGTCAGTTTCAAAAAGACCTTAAATTGCACCTGCTCAACAAATATTGGGGTCCATAATCACTCTATGCCCATACTTGCTGTTCATTCTCTTTCCGCCTTGAATCCCCAATCCTGCCCCCTTTCTTCCACCTCTCCTGCACTCCACAAACACTTAATAGCCCCCACCTTACCCTTCCACACCTCTTGCGTCCCCTCAGTTCACCCCTCTCCTTTAATTTAGCCTCCCTCCCTCCACTCTGGTCTAACCCTTCCGTTTCATTCAAAATATGAATCTAGCTCCTTTCTACTGCTTAAATATTTGTAACTATGTTACCCATATACTGCCTCCTTTCACTTTGTATCATAATCAAGATATGTTATTTACTTTGTTGCTTAAGCCTATTATATCTCTACGCTTCTTCTCGTTGCCATGTGTTTTTGTAACCTATGTTCTATCGTCTTCCCAATGTAAAGCGCTCTGATACCTAAGGGTGAAGCCAGC